>JAHZNJ010000639.1:0-10338 GCA_027744475.1 Lepidocyrtus cf. sotoi NNG-2020
TTTATTCATCTTCATCTCTTTTCAACTGGTTTCCAAAGAAGTTCGCGTAAATCTTTCAGCGACAAATCAAGCTTGAAATGAAATGAAATGATGATGATGATGTTGATGACTATCATCATCATCCTCCTCCTTATCATTAATGTTATGCCATGCATGCTGAGTCAATGAAATCTAAAAACTCACAGTCAGAATCACAATTTCGTATTTGTATCTGTATGTAAGTATTACACATCCACAACATTTCTTTGAATGATACACAGTTGCCATCATAGAAGATCTGCTGCAGAAACCTTTGTTTGCCATGCTGTAACAATAAATATTAGCAATTTTAGACAGACTATATTTTAGGTGCTATCATTTTTTACTCCATTTTTCCCTCCCCACGCCGCATGCATCACCACGCTAAACTTTGTTTCTCATTACTCACCATATCATGTAATCTTGTCTTTGTTTTGTTTTGTACAACGATTTACATACAAACCGAGAACTACCCGACAACATTCAACAAACCCTTCTATAAATAAAAAAAAGCTTTTTTGCTTTTCGAAGGCTCGTCGCCAATTTACTCACTCATCCTTTCTTCTTTTACCACCATTAATGTTATATTCTTTACCATAATATTAGCATCACATATCACATCATTTGAACATCATCATCATTGCATTTGCATGCAAAAACGAGACAAGTGGATCTTTATAAAAAAAGAAAGATGAAGTCTCTTCATAAGTATGATGAGACGTTGCTTGCTGCTGCTGTGATTTGCTTTGTGGTAAGTTGCGTGTAAAAATGACGCGAAAAGATTATCATTGATCACTCTGTCTCTCTCCGTATCCTTTTTTTATTTGCTTGCTGTTTGTTGCTGCTACAAATGAAGGTAACATGTGAAGGGGACAAGAAAAAAGATGCAATTGAAATCCGTAATCCTTTTCATATTAGATGCATAATACATAACTGCGTTTAGCANTCCTTATCCTTTTTTATTTGCTTGCTGTTTGTTGCTGCTACAAATGAAGGTAACATGTGAAGGGGACAAGAAAAAAGATGCAATTGAAATCCGTAATCCTTTTCATATTAGATGCATAATACATAACTGCGTTTAGCAGGCAATTTTGGATAATGCTGTTAAAGAAAATTGTCTGTTAAGTCAAAAAAATACTTTCTATGCGATTCTTTCAGAATTCACTTTTGCACGTTTGCTAATACAGCATTGGAAACTAAATCAGAAATTGAATGCAATGTATTGGAAAATATCAACTTCAGACAGAGTTTGAAATGATAATATTGTCACTTGCTTTCTGTCTCAAAATTAGGTATTTAATATCCTTGTCGGCTGGCTGTTGCGATTGCGACGGCGAGAGAGGGTGATGAAGATAATGCTATGATGATGATCGTTTTGTGTACTACTGTGCTGCTGTGGTTTTTCTTGTGAAAATAAAGCTTCTTCTTGAAAGACACAAAGCCAATCATCACCTACTTTGATTAGTTTGTAATTGTTGCATAATACGGTTAGTTGTTATCATTATTCGTAGTTTTACTCGTTTGATTACATCGTTTAACGGGTAAAGCATGTCACATGTACACATTTTGGTGGGATTGTTACTGCCAGTGTAGTTTTATACTAATCGATTAAAAATTATTCTTTGGAAGTATACAAGCGTGGGCTCGTGTGGTGACAGTGTGTAAATAACAACTGTGATTTGTTTAGATTCAATCACATTCATATTGGCTCAGAGTGGTGAAAAATTTGTTGTTTATAACTGGTGGCACTGGTGCACTTTTGTAATTGTTCGAGTGGTTTTAAATATTTAGAAGTTCATAAATGATTTTTATAAATTTTCAGTTGCGACACCTAGAAGATCTGATTTATCCACTTGAAGGAGTTAATGTACGATTTAAAATAATGAATGCAATGCAATGTAGCAGCTATACATTATCAGAGTATTACGGAAAGGGACGACTGTGAAGGGATGTTGGAAGGGAGCCCTTTGTACATTACATTGCCAGCCTACCCTTTTGGGGCGTTGTGAAATATTATTGTACTAAACCAGTAAAGCAATGCTCATAAGGACATCTCTGTTTCGAGAAAGGAAGTGAAATTCAATCAGAATTCTCTCACGCTGAATCATGTTATTGCTCTTTCATCACAAACAGATTAAGTACCCACGTCATGTTAAAGTGAATTTGCTATACATTTGAATACTTTTATGTTATATTTCAGTACACAAGTGAAGTTTATGCAACTGGAAAATATTTCAACAAAAATGCAGTACTTTGGATTTTTGGATTGGATAGACCTTGCTAACTTTCACGAAGGATGTGATTTAAAATATTTAAACAAATTTCCATTCCCTGAGACCCTAACTTGTGAAGTGAATACAAAAGTCCTCACAGGTTGGCTTCTCAGGCCTGGACGTTGGTTTAGTACATCAGTAATTAAATTGACGAAACTTCCGAATCCCAATGACTGGATATACCATAATTACATTAGTCAAGTTAAGTCGAAAAGCAAAATGGAAAACAGTGGAAATGGACTTCCAGGAATTACTGCATTACAATGCAGATGAATCTCAAATCAGTCAATAATTCCAATCTTGCCACGAAAGCATGAATGTGCGTTTTCAAGACACCTAAATCAACAGAACTATAAATAAATCTTAGAATATCTTTGCACCGTCTTTCCTTCTAAAAAAATGATCTACAGCAATTTTGTCTCAAATCAAAGACCTTAATTCCTAATCATGAATGGCTAGCAGTCTCATTAAATGTTTTACGTGCAGATTTCTACGCTATATATTTTTTAAATTAGTACTTGCAATATTACTCAAGTCAGATTTCTTGAGAATGTGGTTGTATAAGCCGTATAACACAGTACGAATTTTAAAGCATTCATTTTTACTAATCAGCAAGAAGAACCAAACTCTTTGCAAAACCAACTTTATCATTATGCCCCATAAAAAATTACACTTTTAAAACTTACTTTTACTTTACCTGATGATTACTACTACAAGCAAATAAACAAGTTTTCTTTTGCTTTCTTATTTTATTTTTTACTAAAAATTACACATTGTTTTATTGTACTCACTTACTCACTACTTTGAACTAATAAAAAATTAGAGTTAAATTCTCACCAACAACATAACAACACCACACTTTTACTTTACTGCACTCTACAATCTACAACCAACTCTCATTTCTTCATTCAAACTAATTTACTACCTTTGCCTCAATGTAAGTAAGTATGTAGTAGAGGAAATGAAAATACGATTCACATTACCCTTCTTCCTTTCTCGTGTGAAAGACAAAGGGCGACATTTTTTGCTTTCTACTATGCAGATCCCTTCATTAAAGCAGAGAACCGGCTCAAAGGAAATCTGGATGAGACCTTTGAAGTCAAATATCAGTGCTGATGACGATGATGATGAGGATGACCAGCGAAGAAACTTGTTTTCCATACACACAGGCAAACGACAATTAAGCATACGAATCCAGATGTACAACAATTGGACTGCTACGCTACCACTACCACCTCCCCGGATGGATACATTTTTTCCAGCTGCACAATAAATTCAATTGATTTTTCTAAAACAAATTCCTGTTCAGAAATTCTTACTTCCTTTCTGTACCCTTTGATTTTGATTTAGATTTTGACCGTGAAAGAATAATGAATGAGAGAGAGAGAAGAGAAAGACAATGACAAGTGGACACTGGTCACTCTTTTTAAAAAATGAAATGATTGTCCTGTCCTTTAGAACAAGAACAACCGAGTGAGGCTTCGTCGTAGTCCTGCGAGCGAGAAATGATCTCTTTCTCTCGATGCTCTACTTTTTCCCACGACAAAGAAGCTCCAAGTCCAACTCCTGTAGGGTATTATCAAGTTGTTTAATGATAAAAATGTTCTCCTTTTGATTGTAACTTGCCGTTACCCATTTTTTAAAGTTTTCCAATGGTCATCCTACTTATTAAAGGATATACTGCGCATAGTAAAATACGATTCAATACAAATAAAATTTTTCATACTTCTTCCATCAGCGATGATGTTGATTATTATTATTGAATTTTTTCTGCATGTATAGAGCATTCCTCAGCTTCCAATTCTATTTTTCAACTTCGTACGTATTATTAAATTCATCATTTTCTTCTATGCATATCCCTTATGTCCCTTTTCTTCTTCTCCGGTATGCTTTTCGGCTTTTCATTGATCGGTTGAAGTTGGATATGGATGAACGTTAAAATGGAATGCAACGCGCAAACGAATGAATGCACATGCACAAACAGAAGCATCTATGATCATATCATCCATATCGTGATGATGAGCAGCTCGATCAAAGACAAAGTGACTCTTTGAACAAAAAGCATTTGTCTTATCTACCGGTTTGAACATTAAAAAAATTAATACCTATTTCTGATTGTATTACCACACCAGCAGCAGCAGCAGCAGTGAACTATCTTAAAATACGCAGCATTGTTCGGATTCACTGCTCTCTCTCTCTTATCCAAAAATGTGCATTTGCATTTCTTTCTTTGAATTTTATTCGTTCGTTGTTGTTCCATTGTTTTTCAGTTGGAGATAGTAATGATTATGATGGACGGATGCAGTTGAGTTGAGAGAAAGCTTTGTTGTTTTTACATTCTCTTTTTTAATAAAGAAAAAATTGTTCGATGTTGTTCCAGAATAATCGAAATTGCATTCAAATACCTATATTGACGTGTATGTGCAAACTGACATTTATTTTTGTTCTCTTCGTTTGGTTTTCATTCTCCTTCAGCCAATGATGTGATCCATCCATCTATAGAAAATCATTAAAATTTTTAAAATATGTAATTGAAAACATTAATAACAATAACAACTGGCACTACTGCCGCTGCCCATTGTTACATTTATGTATGGTTGACCGGTAAAACGCCACTTTTGAAAGGAAGAATGTTTTGCATGCATTTTATAATTAGAAACGTATAAAGATAGATCGGCTGCTGCTGCGTTGTTGTCTGTAAGGATGTGAATGAACGAGTGTGAGAGATACAGAAAAAGCAATTTGCATCATTCCCTTAAATAATTGGAGAGAGTTGATGAATAATGGGAAAAATTAAGTGAAATGCAACTAGAACAACGACGGTAATGGTAGTAAAATGCTGATGATGCAGTGAAAAATGGAGTGAACTTACTGGTCACATGTCAAAAACCAGGTGTTACACATTTTGTGCTGGTTTCACTCTGCCTTTGCGCACAGAAATAAAAGTTCGGCTAAAAATTCATGTCCTGTTATGGCTTGGCTTGCGTACCTATCTGGGATTGCTGTCGCTTTTCATATGCTCCCTTTTTTGCTCAGCTTTCTTTGAGAGTTTGAAAAAGAAACGCTTTTATTATGCATTTGAATATTTTGAATAGAAAGACGCTGCTGCTGTTGATCAAGTTATGTTATAAATAGGTACGTAAGAATAACTCTTTACTTTGTTGTGCTCAGCTTGTCAATTGACTATTATCACGTCTGGCACTTAGTTACCTTCTCTCCAGTACAGTTGTCTTTTCCTCGTCACAACATCTGCTGCAGTGACGCTGCTTCTGCTGCAATGGTCGGGTCAACCCTTTTTGCATAAATAAAATTGTCTTCCTCTGCATAAATACGGAATGCATTAGTGTAAGAAAAACAATGTTATATTTACCTGCATGATTAACTTTGTTCTGTTTTAGTAATTTATTTACGGGTCAAGAATAAATTTTTTTCATGAAAAGAAAGATGCTGCATTTCCTCTTCTTCTCACTTGATCCGTCAAACTATTTCTTTTCTTATCATTTGCATATCAAATTTCTCATAACAGCCAAGGCGTAAAAGGTAAGTCAAAACAATAGAGGTCAGTTTTTGGGTGGGACGAAATATCATCTTATCACATTTTCTCATTTCCGCAGCCATAATTTGACCACCACTAAGAAAAATATTCTAATCATGAAACTTTCGACGTTAAATAGATAGTTTGTAGTTCTGACTTTCTTCATCACTCTGTTAGTGAGCGACTCAACGGTCATTAGTTCTTTATTCTAAGTTCCGTGACAATCGTGTTTGCATGCGGAAATTTCTTAATTTTAAATTAAAGAGTTGGTCAAATTTAATTAAAAGAGATGAAGTACTTAATAATAGCGTGCCAAAATTGATTACTAGAGAAGACCCCACTAACTCATTTATTATAATATACTATTTTGCATAATGTAATAATTAATGAATGAACGAGCCGTCGTTCTTTCTCCCGTATCCTTTCACTCTCCCATTCTTTTCGTGATCTTTCCAAATGAGATGCTCCAAGCAAAAAAAAACTGAAGAAAAAAAGCTAAGAAAAAAATCTTAATTGGCTCATATTTGTATGGTTAAACACTTTCTTATTTGTTATGTGTAATTTAAAAGTATCCGACAACTGAATTAACAGCGTACGGAAAGGGATAATTTTCCCATTTGTGATGTAGAAAAATATTCTTTCGTAAAACAAAACCTGATACCTACTTATTTATTCAGTGAACATATGTGTAATACCTAAACAAGTATTTAATATCATTTGGGGCTAAAAAAGAAAATGTTGAAAATGAAGAAGAAGGAAGAAAAAACTTGTGGAGCCTTCTGTTCCCACTAAATAACAGCTTTTACAGCTACAGCTACGCAGTGAACATTTTGAACATGTTGTTTTTTAGTGAGAAGTTGTGAAAATGCTTTTTCAGTAGTAGTTTATTACATTTTCTAAAAAATAGGACGTGTTATAAAAATTAGATGTAGAGATTTACAGCCACAGCTACGCAGTGAACATTTTGAACATGTTGTTTTTTAGTGAGAAGTTGTGAAAATGCTTTTTCAGTAGTAGTTTATTACATTTTCTAAAAAATAGGACGTGTTATAAAAATTGGATGTAGAGAGAAAAAATAAATTCTCAACTTTTTCTGCATAGGCAGGTAGGTAACTCTTTGAGATGTGTTTATCTGTTAATATACAAATTAAGTTGTATGTGTGTATGTGTGAGGTTTTATCGTTTGTTGCTGTAGTTGAGTGCAAAAAAGCAAATAAAATTTGCCTACAATACATCATGTAGGTACTTTTCATTATTTATAGGTACATGTTTCGTTATTAGATATTTTATAATATTATTATTACCCTTGCTTACAAGGTGGCTTCTTCTTCTCAGCATAAAATTAGGTATGTTGATGGGTGCTAAACTGGATAAACATAAACCGCGGTGGTGGTGGTGGTACGATGCGCGATGGTGGCTGGTTTGGTGTTACAATTTTGTCCAACGGAATAAAAAATGGTGTGTTATCTTTATCTTGCGTAATCTTTTGTTGTATTTTATGTAATGTTTTGGGAATCCCGTTTTTTTCAAATCCTTTCAAAGAATTTACAAGAAGGAGACAGTGAGTATAATAAATAATACGGTTTTGTAAACAACGTAAATGGACACAGTCAAAGCAGAATCTTAATAATTTCGTATTTTTTTCATATGATTTTTGACAATGAAATTATCTGCAAAAACCGTATCTACATAAACTGGAAAATCCCATGACATAAAATAAATGAAATATGACCGCATAGTTGATTGGTGATTTTATTCTTGTGGAGAAAAGCGTGTTGAAAGCGTCGGGTACCACACCACAATCCTTTTAATGTATTTAGTATGTATTAAATGCTCATGGTTCATGATTTAATTTGATAAAATCGATGATGATAACTAGAATATTATGTGAAAGACTGCTTTTAAATTCAAGATTTTTAAATTTCCGAGTTTTAATAATGTTTTTGGACAGCATCGCTATTTACGAATTGACCTTTTGTCAAACAGACCTGCTCCCATGAGCATTAAAATAGTATGTATAAAATTATGTGAATAAAATCACAGCATTTTTTGAAATACATATTTCATTCGTAATTAATTTTGTATTGTTGTATGAAATTATTATTAAGATGATAAATTGCTGGTACTTTTTTACATGATTTCTTTGCATCTTAAAGCTTATAAAATTTCTGAAATCAAAAATAAAAACTAAAACCGTCAAATCGGAAAGAAGTGCATTTAATTTAAAATATTAAGAATTTATTTTTAGATTTTGCTGGGTTGCTTTTAAAACTTACGAAACTATTTTTTGCTTTTGTTTACTTAAAAACATGTAATACATTTTCTAATGAGTTGGAGCTTGAAAAAATCCAGGAATGCATAGAAGTCAGTAAAAGGTAATAAAAACGATTTCATAATAGTTACTCCTTTCACTTCAAAGTCTTCATTTAAAGAAGATAAACGAAGAATACAATGCATGAGAACTCTTCTAAAACGATAATGATTTCATCACATCAACTTACCCCATCGCATCATCATCATTAACACATTTCTTTACGCAATAATGAACATACCTGGCATGCTTGAAAAGAAAGCTTTTCTTTTCACCCCTTTCTTTCCCACTCCTCTCTGCAAAGCATTACAAAGGCAATTAAAGTACCTACGTAAATGAGGTTTTGTTGAGCCACTTCCCTGTTTGTGGTAAAAAAACAAAAAGAGGGTTGAGCTTTTCAATGGACTGGCAGATTGAGTAATACTTCCCAGTTTTTAAGGAAACTCCCTACAAGCACTGCTCCTATTGTGTTGGAAAGATTTCGTAATTTTACATTTATATATATAATAATCTAAAGCTGTATTGTACGTGTGTTAGGGAAAGATTTCATGTATGTCGAAATCAAATAAAACCAAAGAGCAACGCAAACAGATTAAGTACCTACCTAGATTTTTTTATGCAATGACTTGGGATTTAACTGCCAAAAATAATACGCGATGGACAATAATAATACTATGCATAATGTTTTTCTTTCCATTCCATTAAATAAAACAATATGTTTTCTTTCATTGAATTTCCTTTCTTTTAAGTACCCATATGTACCCTTAAGGGAAATCTAATTATTAAACAATTCAATGCAGTTCTCTTGGTAAGTACGTATTTCTAGAAATCTTTCTCTTTGTTTTTTAAATCAAGATTAACCACTAACGAACTGAAAGGAAGGAAATGGTATGTAGGATAGAGTTATAGTACTTACAAAAATTTAATTTAAAAAATGAGCTACGAGAATAATTTTTCTTTTTGCATCTTCTTTTTGCTACTTCCTAGATGCGACAAGAGCCGGAAAATTTTTGAGCGACTATCTATTATGATGTACTTTGCAATTAATTTTTAGCTAATAAGATGGCAAATGGTCAATGATTCTAATTTTATCAACTCAAAGCCAAACAGAGTTCGTGAATGACTGTTTCATTTTAATTAGTATACCATAATGACGTATGCATTTGCTACAAAACCATCTTTCACAGTGAAAAACTAAGCTAAATAATTTTAATTTCTTTTGCGATCTAACTTGTGCATTTTTTATATTGACCATGACCGTCTTCCAATTAAAGTTTTGCGGTTTTAACGTAGAATGAAAATGGAGCAGTTTGGCTAACAGCCAGATCATTCTTTCTAGAATTAAAAAGTGTGCACTTTGGCTTGGCTCATTATAGTAATTAATTTGGTTAATTAAACTATTATTAAATAAAACTCAATCCATATCCATTGCAATTTGTAAGCATTATTATTTCAATCGAAAAATGAAACAAGGAGAAAAGAAATGCGTATCGCTGCTGCTTGTACAGAACAGAACCAGTTTTACACGCAAAGTGCGGAATCCACTCACATTTACGTAAAATGTGTAAGTATATTACTTACGTGAGAAATGCGTAGATAGGAAGTAAAACTTGATTGGTTGGTTCTGGAAGGGGTCGAACCGAAAGGGTCTTCTCCTCTCCTCGCCTTTCATATTGGTTGATTGTACTCAAGCAAAAAAAAAAACCTGGAAGCTCTTGCTTCTTACTTTGGCTTCAGTCAAAGAATATTATGCCCAACCTTCTTCGAGCAAATAACAACAAAAAATTGAACACGGAAGTAGCGCATTTTAACTCATTTCATTATACATGATACTCTGGCTGCGTTGCTGTTGTTAGTTCTCATAATACCATTCTTCTTGTTTTATACAGGTAGATGGTAGATCGATGAAAAGTGAGAGAAGAAATTATAATATGGAGGCTTTTGTTATCAGGTAATTACATTTACGTGCTTGCTTGCAGAAGCATTTCTGCTGAACGTTAATTAATTAATGAAAGGATACTTTCATGCGATTCTCTATCTCACAGCAGGCGGTAGCCATATTGGTAATTCAAATATTGGATTTTCGCCAGAGAAAATTACAAGCTTTAAAGTAACTTGTATTTGTATGAATGTTAAATGTCATTTTAGATTATTTTTTACTAAGGTAAATGGAGTGTCCCATTAGAATTGAAAAGAAAGCG
>JAHZNJ010000640.1:0-10008 GCA_027744475.1 Lepidocyrtus cf. sotoi NNG-2020
CTTTAATCAGGATCACTGCACGGAGGATGGGGAATGCCCATCCTATTTATAAAGGGTCTCTGTTCTCATTTCCTTTTCATGATCATGATGTGCACAGAATAAAAATGAAAAGAATAATAGTTTGCTTTTCTTTCATTTTATTGTAAAAGTTATACTTCTTGTAAATAGGGACAGGGTACACGCACAATTATTAAAGGTTCGAGTGAAGGAAGTTTTAGCATATTATAACCCTTTTCCTCTTCAACCCCTGCTTCTTCCTCTTCTTCTTCTCCGACTATTATTGTTTGCTGCTACTGTGACATTGTAAATCAGGCAATCTACCTCATTCTCGTCACTTCTATCAGTGCAGTCATCGTCTCCATCACATCTAGCAGAAGCACCAGACACCCTTTATTAAATGCTTTGCAATGTATGAGTAATTTATGTTAATTGGTATAGTACTCACCTGAATTTACGATAAATACATTGTCCATTCTCCAGAAAGATGGGAAGCAGGTTTCTTCATATTTGGGGCAATTCGACTCATCTGAATTATCTCCGCAGTCGTCGTCCATGTCACACTCGAACACGTTTGAAATGCAATTTCCGTTCGCACATAAGAATTGACTTCGTGTACAGATTCGATCTGGTAATGTTGTCGTTGATGAAGTTGTTGGGTCTTCTGTCGTTGTCGTTGATGAAATTGTTTGGACTTCTGTCGTTGTCGTTGATGAAGTTGTTTGAGCTTCTGTACGTTGTCGTTGATGTTATGACAGAAACTGGTGTAGGAGTTGTAGCATTTCCGGTTTCAAATGAAGAACACCCAATTTCATCTGCCCCAGAACGGCAATCCCTGAAATTATTTTGTTGAATTGAATTACCTGTCACCGTCACATCGCCACCGTATAGGCACACATCTTTAAAAGTTAAATTAAATTGAATTTAAATTCATCTGCCCCAGAACGGCAATCCCTGAAATTATTTTGTTGAATTGAATTAACTTTATAACTATTTTTCTCTTTAAATTACCTAAATGAAGTCTCAATTTAAAAATTATGAATTTACCTGTCACCGTCACATCGCCACCGTATAGGCACACATCTTTAAAAGTTAAATTAAATTGAATTTAAATACCGAATGGTTACATTTTGGAGGTTTGCTGAAAGCATTTTTTAGGGTTACCTGTAATCCCTGGGACAATAGAACTGATCATCATTGCAAGGGCTTGGCGTGGTTGTCGTTTGTATCGTTGTTTTATTTCGAAATGTGTTTCCGGTTGCACTTCCATCATCTATCTCGTTTTCTGCGCTTGCTTCAGTGCTCATTTTGCAGTTTTCTTCGTCTGAGCTATCATCGCAGTCGATTTTATTATCACATTTCCATTCATTCTGTTACAAAATATTGAAAAGTAGCTATTTTTCAGAATTGAAGAATGATTTTAAAAAGGATCAAAATATTCATACAGGAATGCATCGCCCTCCAACTCCACATTGATGCTGTCCATTTTGACAAATTTTTCCAGGCGAAGGGCATTTATCTTCGTCTGACCTGTAAAAATTACAATTTTCTGTAACATAATTTATGCACGCATGGTTAAAGTTTAAATTGTGATTGTGATTAAGAGTAACAGTTATCTTTCTATCTAGTATATCTTTACCTGTCTCCACAATCATCCATTTCATCGCAAGTATACTCCTGTTTTATGCATCTGCCGTTATTACAGCGGAACTGATTCTTTTTACAGTTTGTCATATAAATACAATTTCGCTCATCCTCGGCATCATCTCCTTCACAGTCAGATTCAATGTCGCAGAGAAAAGTTCTTGGAATGCATCCGGGGCCGGAAGAACAATAAAAATGGTCAGTGCGACACTTTCCTCGTGCGCTGTAAAAAGTAAGCATGTTGTTCAAATTTAAAGCAAACTGAAGCTAAAGATACACAATAAATGCTAAAAACCGTCACTGAAAAAATTGTGTTGTAATTAAATTACATGATTTTCTTCTGCGTAGCTTCAATCCAATCCACATAGTTAGCTACTTTCGTTAAAATCCCGGGAAATCCTTTCCGACCACAGCCATAACCATGAGAAACAATTCCACACAGAACGGCTGTTGATGCACTTCCACTTTGACAAATTGCGGGACCCCCACTGTCACCCTGAAAGAGTTAAAAATCTTACAAAATCGTCGTTTGTCACCAACATTTAGTCTCAATTTTCCCCACGATTTTTAATTAACCTGACAGGCATCCTGACCAATTTCTCCAGCACAAAGCATGTTATCCGTGACCTTCATCTTAACTTTTCTGTATTGCCTACCACAATCATGATTCGTAACAATTGGGAGCTTAACCTTCTTTAAAATATCCGAAACTACTCCCTTCTCTGTGGTTCTTCCCCAACCAGAAACTATTGCATAACTTTCTGAAAACTCTTCATGTTCCTTCGGTAGGCTGATATTCTGCACATGCTTCGTGTATTGAAGTGGCGAATCCAAAACGATTATCGCGATATCATTAATATCCGTAGCCCAAACGTAGTTCTCATGCATGTAAATGTATCTCGCTGTTCTAATCTGTTCTTCGCCTGATCCGGGATGAGAACGATCATGAGAACCTGCAGTGACTTGAAGGCGGTTAGGTCTCTTGTATTTCACGCAGTGTGCAGCCGTTAAAATTAGGAGGGAACTGAGAATTGATCCACCACAGGAGAATTCGTCATGGTAGGAAAGAGAAACTTGATAGGGGAATTCGGCAGTTTCTGCAAATGTTCCTCCTACGATTTTTGCTTGCCTTACTATAAAAATTAACATATTTTTTATACACGTTTTCAATAAAATGTAACAATTTTTACTTAAATTTTCTTGGGTGAAGGGAAGGGTTATTTTCTTGTTGAATTTTATTACCTGTACGAATTAAACTTTCTCCAGTAAACGTCATTTCGTATTGTTTAAAATTACTTTAATTAAGTGTATTTGAATTTAAAAATCCATCATTCTTCAATACAATTTTATTACCGTTAAAATAAACGCAGAACCTTTAAATTGAAGTACAAAATATGATGTTGTTTGCAAAAAAAATGAAAATGATAAATGCTGTCGATGAAATGATGAAAATTATTATTCTCGTAGTGTTTTGCATTCGTGCACTTCACTGGACTTTACTGTAAATCATTTTATCGTAAAACTTAACCCTCGTAGCTTTAGCTTTGGCTCGGTTTACGTCGTGTCGTTCTTTAACCCTTTTGATCATAAATTTATCATTATTTTTCTTAGAAAATGTCAATCATCCATCATCAAATCATCCGTCATTGATGCTTAGTCGTCTTGTAGAAAACAGAAAGATGCATAAAACCGACTTTATTATCATATTTTTATAGGTATACCTTTTTTCTCAGTCACTCGATAATTTTACGAAACATTTTTCTGCTGGTTTGTTGATTTGAGTATTTTCGAGAGTAGTAACGAATAACGATGCGATCAAATCATGCATGTACCTCGATCTCGAAAAACAACAGCAGACTGCCGAGTAAACTTTTGGTCGGCCTAACTGACAGGCCTGTTGTTGACTTTATCATTCATAACATAATCATGATTCCAAGAAAGTTAACAAAATAGATATAGAAAACTATGAGTAGTATGCAACTAACCCGTTTTTTGCTATTAATTTTATAATTGCAGATATACAGCTTAATTTATTAAATTACATCAATACTCTGGTTGGTAAAACTATGTTATTAATTATTATACTACATGATCACCCACTAAATATAGTTTGACTCAATGCATAATATTATGAAATGCAGCACGATTTTTTAGTTTTAAAAAGTAAATAAATACCAAGTTCAGTGTGAATTATATTATGATCATGTCTAATTTAATACTGCGTTTAGGTGATTCCTATTTGTCATGCATACCGTCAAAATCCGCAATCTCTCATTACCCCATTCACGTTTTCCAAATGCAAATGATATTATGGCTATGTTACTATTAATTTCTTGAGTAATTTTTTATGTAAACTGCAAAAAGTATTTAATAATGATTTAATTTTGACAAGTTTGTTACAGTTGACTATGGCCCTAATTACGTAATATTTATATACAAATATTTTGATACATCATTGATTATAATATAATACTTCTATACACTCTTAACACATATTATTTAAAATGTTTTTCAAAATGAAAAACTAAATTAACTAAGAAACCCTTTATAAAGGATATAATAATATTCAAGTTGTTACTTTTCATAAACTGAAGAACGTGTAATGAAAAACACGACGGTAAACTGAATTAAACTAACTTATCACTATTAATATTATATAGATAATCAAATAAAATGAATTAATCAAAATGAAAAGACAAATAAACGGTTTGAATACTAATCGTGTGTATGATCACAGTCAGGAGGGTCCATCGTTGAGTTTGAGTTTCTAACGTCAGATTTCAGTTTTGGCTGAGTTGAGAGCAAGAGTCCATTGAAGCTGCAGTGTCAGTCTGTTCTTCACTTCCTCCTCCTCCTCCAGGGGATGTAGGGATGTTAGAGAGCGTAGGTGGTGTAGATCCTCCTTGTGAAGTCTGAGTTCCCATTCCAACACCAGTAAAATGAACCCGTCCTCGGCTCATTGGGGAATCGGCAATAGACCTGGAATGAATAAAAATGAGAATGCATAGTAATTAAATCTTGCAAATCATAAAGGCAAATTGCTTGTTAATAAATGTAGAACAGCAAGCTTTGATCTTAATTATTCACTTACCGAGCATTGACCATCTCATTCCCGCTTCCAATCATCCCTTGAGACAGAAACGATCCACCTTGTTGCAACTGCGGGAGAATTCCAACGCTCCTGGATTCTTGGCTGAGCTGAACATTGTACTCTCCGGGCTGACTGAAGACGTACCAGTGATGAGTTGAGTGGCCAGAGAAGTAGGGTATGTATAGCTGATTCAAGAAACGGATTAGGTTGAGATTGAGACCGATGCATTTGTTGGACAGATTGAGAGGCACGCTGCTGCTGCTGCTGCTGATGACGCATGAAGTCATCCATTTCATGAAATTGACTTGGATGACCGTATCCAGGGGTGTAACCATTCCCCATTCCTTGGCTTCCTCCAGGCCCAGGCAAGGCGTTGTTACCTCCAGAACCGAATCCGCTCATTTTAACAGTCCTAAAAACACCGAACCAGCAAAATACCAAACGTAAAGAGTACTCAAATCAAAATAAAACACACCGAAAGAAAACCATTACTGTGATTAACTCGAAATATATCCTTGTTTTTTTTATTTTACTCTTTTTACTGAAATACTGACAAAATTCTTAAGCAGTAAGACAAAAATTAAACTTCCACACAACAAACCTTTTAAAAACTCTTTCTCAATACAAGTCTGCTAACTTTCAAATAATTTTAAAATAGGGCAGTAATATTAATTAAATATTTGCGAAAAATAAATGGCAACATTCGGAATTTGAAATCTCTCTCTTCAGTTTTACTATAATTACGGGAGTAGGAAACCCAAGAGAAAAAAACGGAGCGATTGGTAAAGTTGATGATTATGAGGCAAAAGTCAACTGAAGAATGAAGAAGAAAAAAACACTTTTCAGAAATCAACTTTTCTGCTTCACTTCAGTCCGTTAATGGCGTTTTCAAAACGTATTTGTGTTCCAGTTTCCAACAATAATTTATGCCTATCCTGCCTGCGCCTGCACTACCCTAAAGAGAATGTTATTTATCGCGTATCGAAACGCATCAACAGATTTAATTATTTCATAAAACATTGAAGAGTCAGTGGACGATCAAATCTTTTTAAAAATACGTTTTTTTTCTTTTTCTCTCATTTGAATATTTAGAATGCGTCTTTTTGAATTGCTGTTGGAATGCAACATTTGGAAGAGACAGACGCGAAGGATAAAAATAGTAATACAATATCAAGTGTCAAAGTAGGTAGCTTTTAATCCGCATAACGTAATTTACATTTTCTCCGATGAAAGATAAACGTTGATTATTTGCGTTCTCTTTCATTTCCCCTTTCTCGTATTCGCTTCAATTCAACCCACCCCTTTCTTTAGGTAGAGTTCTGTTCTGATTTTCTAATCGTAATGTACGGGAGAAATGCATGCATCTCTATCAAGTAAACTAATTTATATGCAAAATAGGTACCTATGACCATGACCTGACACAGCATCACGGATTGCAAACTATAATACGCTTGTTGCATTCTGCATTCCTATTCCTTCTTGCTCTCTGCTTTCTAGAAGATCTCCTTCTCCTCTCATCTTCTCCAAAATCTATATCTCCACTCGGCATCGGCATGCTCTCACATATAGTAAGTACCTTGCTATTGTTCCTATTCCACGCACGCTGCTGTAGTGACGCCACTGAACTGCGTCTTGAAACGAATTTGTCTATGCAAATTAAAATGCTTTGGTTTTCCTTGTGTTTCGCTACGACGCGATGATACCGCTGCTGCTGCTGGTATCGCATAGTTGAATAATTATGCAAATAAAAATGAATTTTATCACAAATCAAAACCGCAGGAGTTGTTTGAATTGGTCGATTAAATTGAGTACAATACATGCACAGTAAAAAATTGTAAAAAATGCGAATAAGAAAGACAAGCAAAGAGAAAGGGGTAAAATAACAGAAAATGCAAAGAAAACTAATTCACTTCACGATTATAGGAAAACACTGTAAGTAAAAGCGTAGCGTATAGTGTGTAATGACAATAATGATGTGTATGCGAATGCGATGCGATGTTATGCGATGCGTTGTTAGTTGCTTCTGTTATGGTCTTCTCTGCAATGCAATTCAATACATTTCTATCTTTATCTTCCCATCACAAACAAACAGAAACATCTGTTTTGTCAGAAGAACTGCAGTGTGATGTTTAGCTATTTTCGATAACTCTTTTAATTTTAATTTTTTGTAATTATGTACAGTATAGATCAACTAAACAAGACATTAATCATCGTTTGTTTAGCTTTTAATAGTAATATTGAATAAAAACGAAATTAAAAGACAATCATGAGGAAAAGTGTTGGTGTTGCTGCTGCGGCGAAAACTAGGACATCAGAAGAAAAATATAAAGATCAAACGAGCAGAAATCGCAGAATCATCTGTAGAAGAGGTAAGTCAAATACATAATAAGATATTAAGTTAACGGATTTGACATTAGAAAGCGATTAATTGATTTTGAATGAAAGATTAAAGATTGACATAAAAATATTTAAACATTAAAGTATAAAGTATAGTATAGTATAGTATTCTCAGTTGTCAGTCCTTCCTTGCCACTGGTTGGTTTCTGCTCTGATTGTGAATCGTCATTTTTTATTATATTTCGATAATTTTAGCTTCAAGTCCAGTTAACTCAACTAAAGGATAAGTTGGAGAAGTTCGCTGCGAAACATCAAAATGTAATCAAGACTGATCCTATGTTTAGACAGGAGTTTATCCAAATGTGTGCCGCCATCGGAGTTGATCCTTTAGCCTCGTCCAAAGGTGAATTTTACCTGATTAATCGAATGTTGAAAGAATAATCGAACCAGCCATTTATTTACGATTCCCTGCTTGTCTTACTTTGTTGGCATTTTTTTAACTGACGATGTTGTTTGTCTTTTCAGGGTTTTGGACCGAGTTTCTGGGCGTTGGTACATTTTACTATCAATTGGCAGTGCAAGTGATTGAAATTGTTTTAGCTGGAGCTGCCTACCACGGTGGCGTAATGAGACTTGATGATCTACATAAACAACTGATTAGTTCGCGTTCAACTTATCTTGAGAACTCAAGACTGTCTTGGTAAGGCGTTTCACGATTGACGATGGATAAATAAGTATTTCTGCCAATGGAAATTCCGATTGTTTCATTCATTGCAATGTGTTAGTTGTAATGTACAATGTAATAAATTTTTTATTGTTTTCCTTACAGTAACGACATCCTTCATGCCATCAGCATTTTGGAAGTGATCGGTAAAAGTTGTGGGGTAATCGCCACCGACATTAAGCATGTGGAGAGCTCTCTTGTCTTCTGTGTACCGGAGGAACTATCATTAGACAACACTCTAGTCATTCAAGCTGTTGCCCAGTCAGGGAAAGCCTGCTTCACCATTACAGAGCTGAAAGATGAGCTAGGTTGGTAAAATATATATTTAGCTAGTCAACAATCACTATTTCAACTATTTTAGTGGTACATAATACATATTACGATTACTTTTATCATATTTTCATTTTTAATTGTTATTTTTTCCAAAGGTTGGCCAAAGCTTCGTGTCACATCCGCCACCGATAAACTTCTCCGAGATGGCATCATCTGGATCGATTCTCCTCCTTCAATTCATTCCAAAACCGTGTCCGAAAAATTGTACTGGTTCCCTGGCTTATTTTTCAACCACGTGTGAATGTCATATAAACCTATTATATGCTTAAACCTATGTATTATGTAACCAGTAAAATTGAGAGATCGCTATTCCTTTCTCTATACATTACGATTGCATTACTTCTTGTTTCCTCTACTACACTACAATAATACTACAAAATACATACTTTCACTCTGTTGAATAGCATTTAATTATTGATCCGTCGTACCATTTCGTGTTTTACTTCCGCCAAAAATACAATTACGCTCCCATACTGTTTTATAATTTTAGATACAAATGAGTTTGTGAAATGTGAAGAGGAACAGGAAGTCATAGCGAATTGTGAAACAGGAGCTGACTTGAATCAATAGAATTAGCTTAGAATTTCGCAAACATGCATAATAAAATTGTTGCGTGCGAAAAAAGTAAACAGTTTGAGTTTGAACTTTTGCATTTCTAATTCATTAATGTCCTCTTGAGAATTTCTGGCTCCTGTGTTCTTTTCTGCAAATTCTGCATCATGCTTAATTATACTTTTAAGGTTAACCACCACATACTCCAAACTATTTGTCATAGTACAAGTCACATTGGAGAGAATTCCCTTTGTTAGCGACATGTTATTTCCCTTGAAAGCACTAAATCATAATTTCACTCGACGTATACAATTTCATTTTACTCCTGTTCCGGTATCGAATTTCGTGGGACATGAAAAGAAAGAAAAACGGGAACTGAACAAGATTACGAAGAAACAGAAACAAACAAGGGGATTTACCGATATGATGATGCTAAGATGCTATGCCAGCTAGCAAACACGAACACGCAAAGCCATAAACGAACGAACGTGCTTCCAATAAAATTTAATTATACTTTTTACTTTTGTTCATTCGATTCTCATTCATTCCCCTTTTAATTACTCGTGCTCAGTCATAATTTAATTTATTATGCAAGCAAGCAAACAAACAAGTAGAAAGTTTAAATTGAGGTTGCATGTAGCTGCACCTTACACACAATAGAATGTTTACGTTTTTCTCTCACTTTACGTTTTGGACTCCAACTTTCACTAACCTTTCCGTGCCAGTACACTTTCGGAAGGACTGTAGAATGGTCACAAACGAAACAAAGTTCCCCTTTTTATGGCAAAAGAAAACTTCATTGTCGTAGCAAAGGAATGACTTCAGTTGTTGCCCCATTTCTGAAACGTTCTTCGGAGCTGCAGCACTCTAACTTTTTCAAAATATATTTTGATTTCGCCTACATTTTCTTACTTTCTCCGTTTCGTTTAACAAGAAAAAACGAGAATAATAGGGAAAATAAATATTTCGTGGCAACATCCTTCTGGCCGCAAAGATTATTCTGCATGCTTCACACTTTTCTCGGACTTCTATGGATTGTTAGGGGCATCAGACTTGCAGTTCCAAAAGAATCGAAGAATCCTTCCGCCCATTTGTCTATGATGCTGATTCTTGCCGGTTCATTATACAAGATGGTTACAATGCTGTTTTTCTGGTGGAGACAGAAAAACATCCTGAAAATTGTAAATGTTCTCTCTGAAGAAGATCTCTTCAAACAAGAGGAAAATAATGATAAAAATAAGGTGCCGATCTACATTAAAATACTCGGAAGTAAACCCTTCATAACTTTCGTCGCCATTCTGTACTCAAGCGTTGCAGTAGCAGATTTAAT
>JAHZNJ010000641.1:0-18344 GCA_027744475.1 Lepidocyrtus cf. sotoi NNG-2020
TTTTGAGAAGGTAAATAATCGTCAAATTTGAATTTGGCGCCGTGGTTTGGATTATTTACTTTCGCGATTATTTACTTAAAAAGTAAATAATCCTTTAAACGAACTTCCCCATTATTTCAAAAAATATTAATTAATTGAAATTACCGTAAGATTTATCTTAATGTAATCTCATAAATAAAAATAATAAATGTTTTTTTAAATATTTAGTAATCCATATGAGTCACTCCCACCAAATCAAATTTTTGTGGCTTCTGTCATTTGCCCCATTTATTGTCTCATTTCCCTTTCCCGTAACGTTAATTCCCAATTCATCATAATAATTTTCCTCTATTTTCAAATGGAATACTTCAACCTTTGCTAAAAGGTAAAATTCCAACAACTTTTTAAAAATTCGCTACAAACAAAACAATCCGCAAATAGTACAGAGAAGAGGAAATGACATTCACGATTTTTACGATTGAGCTTAACCAAACCAAATCGGAATTTTATTTCAATTTAGTCACTCTCAAATTGCTATTGTTCGTATTTAAACTCTGTTGCGTACATATTCTATGAATAAGAGGGAAAAGGGTGAGATTTACGATGAGTGCTGCTGAATTGAAATAGCTTCACTTCCTGTCCTCCTCCTCCCCCACCCCTGCCTTTAATCGTAGCAATACCACAACAATAATGAATTGAAATTGTTGTACTGTACACAAATATCTCTGCCTTTTAAACATTGTTTAAAAGCACAAACAGTAGACATCCCGGTGGGAAATGGGGTGAGCATGAGCAGCTCTGCAGCGAGAGGTGGCATAAATGTGAAATATGAATAGGGTGACTATAGGGACTTGGCTTCATAATGTTGATTTTGATTGTTGTGGTGGTGAGGTGAATGGTGATGATTATGATGATGATGATGATGAGAAACATGCTTAATTGAACTAGTGCAAAATACCACCATTCATTGTCGAGCAAGAACAGCCTTCCTTTGCAGCAGCCTGTTTTTCATTTTGCTTCGTTGTTGATCGGGCGTGTTCATTCGTTTGTAATTTACGTTTGTGTTGAAGTAATCTGCGAAAAATTTCATTTTAACAACCTGTTGTGGTAATAACGTCATGTCAAATAATCTAAAAATGTTACAGAAAACTGTGTCATCCCTCCTCACTTATTTAGCGCAGCAGCGAATCTTGTTACCTACTCTGCTTAGCTTCAGTAGTAGCTTTTGTTTTGCTTTTCATTTCATCTACATTTTCGTTTTCCTTTCTGTAATGATATTGCATTGCTAACTACATCGTAATCGTAATAGATATGAGCAGGCACAATTAATTACGAAGTAAACTTGAATAAAATCTAACGCGGACTAGTTTTTTTTTCATTTTTTTACCTTTCTACTTGACAATGCAGATCATATCAAATGTATTAGGTAGAAAAGGATTGATAATTGATAGCAAATAGTAAAATGTAATCAGAATCAGGAGCAAGGTGCGTACTATACATTTTTACATGTGCAACTTCCGTAAAGGTCGCATATAAAATATCAAAGGAAAAATTCGTTTTCAAATCATTTTTTTCAAAATGAAACGGCTTGTTGGTCTATTTCAATGTAAAATTATTATGTAGATCATGTTATGTTCTCTCTTGCACGCTTTCATTGCAATTGCAAAATGATTAATATTGTCCTCTTCGCTTGCGCTGTAAGGTATTCCCATTTTATCTGTTTAACACTTAATTTAACCCGAAACAAAGATTAAATTAGGCTCTCAACCCTCAAAAATAAAAATATGAAAAGATGTGAATTCCATTCTATCCAAGCATTCAAACTTGTAAATGGTTTTAACACTGTCGTTATCATTATCTATCATCACAAAATAGCATCAGCATCTCTTCTACTATTCTCTCTTGCTAAAATTCTAAAAACAATATTTTCTCCTAAAAACATCCTCATCCTTCACTTCACTACTCCACATCAACCACTTTACTCTTTTTGTACTATAACATAACGCTGAGCAATAATATTATCGCTAAAATAAATTGCGTAATAAAAAGAGCTCTCTTTTGTTCTCCCGTTTTTGGTATTCATTGTTATTACCAGGGAAAGAGAGAGAGAGAGAGAAGAGCTCTGTTCTTTCTGTCCTCTGTTTCTGGGCGATGATGTTGACCTCAAGTTCATCATGATCCTCTCCTCTCGTCGTCGTCGTCCTCATCGTCATAGTCATCATCATCAACAACATCATCACATGGAATGGCAATTACCATAAAAACGGATGACCACTACCACACGACGAGAGAGAGTACTATGACGATGCCATGAAATGAAGCAGAGCAGTAAAAAATGGCACAAAAAGAAGCAGAAGAAGGGAGTCCTCCTTTTAAAAAAATTTCGCCGTACGTAGTAATGATAATAATAATAATGTCTGTATTAGCTTGCAAAAAACGCTCTTCATATTTAACCCTGTCATCATTTTATTATTATGCCCAAGCTTAGCTTGGATCGTGGAAGAAAAAGAAAAAAAACGTTCTTTTTTTGGGAAGAGAAAGAGAAGAGAATAAAAAAATTGCTCCACTCCACGTTGTAATTTTTTTGTCCAAAGCTATTCAATTTCTAATCCTAGTCCCATTATAATATTGTCCTCTCCTTTTGGTGGTTACGTTTCTCATTCGCCTTTTCTTCCCAACAATGGACCGACCACGGACCATGTTTTACGTTTTTGCTTGCTTGCTTGCTAGTCTTTTGTTGTAATATATTATTTAAAAAGGATATTAAAATGACATATTGGCTCGTTGAATGACACGTCCATGACAGGACACCCAAAGGGTTCACTTCATTCATACGTAGAGTGAGATTCAGTTGGAGTTGGATGGAGGAGCACAAGAGCATCATCATGATTTTCATTTCCCATCATTTTCGGAGCATATAACTAGTCATCATCATCATCATCAACCTCGTTGTATGCAGTCTTTTGCAAGTGCTTTTTTATGTAAAGCAGAGAGTCGTCTTTGCCAAATATGGAGGGAGCAGGGTGATGTGATGGGAGTAAGCACATGTTTTGCTTTTGCTTTGAAGGAAATGGCAAGTAGCAAGGTCTGCTACACATGTAAACTCGTAAATTCTTCTTTTCCCAAGAAGAAAAGAAAAAGATGAGAGAAGAAGGAAAGCATTAAAAAATCGTATTTTTTATGTTCTGTTGTGTTTTATATTTATATGGGAAGTCATTTAAGAAAGGAGATGAGTAAGTACAAGAGCCCCCCAATTGACTTTTCCTTCGCTAAACATGAGAGAGAGGTGTTTTCCTATTATTATGACAAGGGAAATAAATTTCCAGTGCTAATTTGACTTCAAATTCTAAAATGCGGGCTCAGCTCAGCTCGTCCCAAGGATTATAATGCATTGCATATTAAAAATACTAAATGGGGAGAGTGGGGGACAACTCCCATTGTCTTCTGAGACAGGGCTCATTGAATCATCATCGTATATAATAATTCTACGCAGGAAAAGGAGAAGACGACGAAGACGAACAAAATTTACTACTTTCGTTCTACTCCATTGCATTGTCTTCCTCTCTTCATCATCATAATAATCGCCATAATCATTCTTTAAAAGTCATCTTCTTCCTTTTCTTTAAAGTTAAATTTCTCTTAAGAAAGAAAAATAATGTAACATTTAAATTAACATTATTCTCTTATTACGACTTTCCTATCTTTCCTTCCTACGCAAGTATTTGCGATTTGTACAAGCAGTAGAAAATATTTAGAAATCGATGCAATGGGAGATTGTAAATACTACACTAATAGTAAGTTGCCTTGCCGTGCCCATTATTGTCATAATGTCAAGTCTACGTCATGTTTATTTATAATTAGAATTACAAATTTTTAGAAATGAAAGTTAAATTTTTAAAGGTTTTCAAAACAATTGCACCTATAGCATAGGAGCTAATTTGCAACCGTGCTATTTAAAAACGGGCTTTCTTTAGGTCTCTCCAACCAACTTAACGCTGCAAAGTTTAGACTTGCGCTGGTTTAAATTAGGATTTAATTGCTGCATTGAAAATTGAAAACAGTCTCGCGTTTTCTGTTTTGTTTTGTCACAGTTGCAGACAGCAACAACAAATTACTCCCTCCAGCATAACGGTTTAATTGCCATTTAAAAACCATTTACGTAGTAGTATAATATTTTCTTTATCCATCAACCAACTGCAACATCATCATCATCATTATAGTCCCGAAGGGGACGTTGAATTGTGAAATATAAAAAGTGAACATCATAAAAGGAGCTAAATAGCCTTCTAAAATACTTTAATTATTTAAGAAAATTGCCAATTTAAATCCTCAACACTTCATTGAATTACTTAGCGTTAACAAGAAAATGAAATCCGACAACAACGGGAAATTATTTGGGGATCCCTTTCTTCTTTCTTACTTTCAACTTAAATGTTAATTACAGGCCTGTCTTCCTTTATACTGCTGCATCATCATCCTCAGTAGCATCATCGTCAAAGTATTCTTAAGCTAAATTGACTTTTTGGCAAAAATAATAGCAAAAAAGAATGGCTTGAAAAAAATGTGCAGCAGCATTAAATTTGACTGACTTGATGATGTTGACATGTTGACTCTATTAAAGAGATGTATCGCCCATTGTTTCACTTTTATTCTTGCATAATTTGCAAAAAGAATGCCATTAAAGAGGATTGCAATAAAGCTCCTTTTTAATAACTTAATCCTTTAAATGCCTTCAATTCAACAGCATAGCAGAGCGGCTGCATAGCTGCTGCAGCTCATTACAATATCTGAATGTGTATTTTTATAATGATTGTGTATATCGTCGTATGTATGTACAATGTACAGGATAATCATTTAATGATGATGCAATAAAAATTGTTGCGTTAATGCTGCTTGCAAAAAAGGAAAATACAAATTTGTTGAGCCTAAGCCTTTCTATTTTATTTTATCCTCTAACTTTAATGAAACGATAATTGATAGTATTATCCCGAGGAATGAAGTAAGTATCAGAGAATAAGTGATTAGTGTTGTGTGTGAAAGTGAATAAAAGTAGCTCTACCGCTATTATCCAATTAATATAGAGCTTACTTTTGGTTTTAAATGGTTAATTGTTATTTATTGTTGACTTTGACATGGCGTTCTATTTATTTAAGGTTGATTGTCGTTACGAATACGAATATCTTTTGTAAGTACTTAATTATGGCTTCTAATTAATCAATTTTATTAAAATAGTCAATGTCTGAAATTCTGCAATGCAATATAATAAATGTAATTTAATATCTGCCATAATATTACATTACTTTTGCCTAGTGTCAATCTGCATATAATCAACCTGTAAGACTTCTTAAAAATATTTTATGACTATAAAACAATAAACATATAAACAACACATTTTAAGAAAATAGTCGGTCGCCATTTCATCCTACGCTACAGTACAGCCATTATTTTTGATCATGCATAGCTGGAAGCAAGGAAAACCTCTTCTTCTTAATCCTACTACTTCTTATTCCCGAGTAGTATTAACTCAGGTTAGTTCTCCACTTTCACAGCACAGATGTAGGTAAAATAGTTGTAGAAATCGTGTCCGTTTTACAAAATACTAAATATTATTATCAAAAATATACTCCCTCCCAACATCAGATTGATTGTTACGATGCACGTACCACGTACTATTGCTGATTACTATCATTTCCGTAGTTTTCTGAAATACGCACAGGCAGCCACACACGTATTTTTACAATTGAAGTAGAACATTATAACAACAAAACAAGAGAAGAGAAAAAAACGGTAGTATTTTTCGATAGGTAAATGAACACATGGTTGGACACCCTTCTGTGTAATCCCTTCCAAAATTACTCTGATTCCCCGCTGGCTACGCCACAAAAAAGAAAATCTTCAAATTTTTTTTAATTATTTTATGCTGGAGGTAATTAAGGTAATCTGTTGCTAGAAAAATACCACCCTGACTGCAATGCAATGCAACTGCAGCGTAAAATATTATCGTCCAATGATCCATCCGTTTTTATTATCGTAGTTCTTTTTTCTTAAACGTTCAATATTGTATATAAAAATAGCATCAGGCAAGCGAGTGCCATTTAAATAGGAGAAGGAGGAGAAACCAATCGGCCTTGCCTAACAAAAACAAAACAAAACACAGTTTGTTTTCCTCTTGTACCCGATTTTGTTTACAATTTATAAACGGCCGGGCCAATCACTTTTGTCAGAAGAGAATGGAAGCTGCTATTTGTAAAGCTAAAGCTTGTTTTTATAAAAAGAGGATAAAGTAATTAACTTCATGTTTTTTAAAGAAATCATGCATCGGCTTGAATTTCCTTATCACTTCAATTCGAGTCGGGAATTTTCAAGAATAAGTTAAAGAGAAAAGAACGTAAATAGCCAATGAAGCAGTAAGCCAGGAGTAAATTGAAAATTATTAGAGAAGGAGGAGGTGGAAGGAAGGGCTAATTAGTGTATTACCGCACACGGGGATAATGGGAAGGGAGCTCCTTCTTTCTTCTTCTGCTTCTCACACTTAACTTACCACAGTACATATGAATTTAAAGCAAAGCTCAAGGAAAAAGGGAAAGTTTCTCGTCAACGGCAAGGAGAACTGGGAACCATGCTAGTTTTTAGTTTCTCCGTGAACGAGAGCGAAGCCTTCGGTTCAGTAACTGTATTGCATGGAATTGCATTTTGAATGTAACTGGAGGAAGCTTTTACTTATATTTATTATAAGGAGATACGGATGGTTGCCTCTATTATAATAATTTTCTATAATAAATAAGTTTCCGGTACTATTCATACTTGTCAGATTCCATGCTTAGCTTGAATTAATTATTCTTCTCTTCTTCGCCATCGCCTTCACATTATTCCTTTTCCCTATCACAACCTTTTCGAAAACAATAAAGCTTTCCTTTTGGTTTGGCTTTCCTTGAAAGGAATAAGATGGGGAATGGAATAGGCTATGCATTATTATGCTGATAATGCTGCTGTTGTTGTTGCTGGAGAGTAATTAATATCGGTTGGGTTTTACTTTACTCCACGCAAGGCAGCCCATAAATCTGATTTATTTTTGGGGGAGAGAATTTCGAATTACTCTTCCCTTCTTCTTAGAATAGAATTACATTATTACTTACATTAACGTAGAGTAATAATTTATTTCTCTCCTTCTCCGATTTCAATGATTATATTATTATTATTATTATGCTTTTATGCCTTGACTTAATTATCATCTTCTCCAGGAAAATTACTGCACAGTAGTAGTGCGTGGTCAACAAAACAAAAAAACACCAAAAATTCAATCAGGGTTTGTGATTGTGACGTGAGCGAGCGGAAGTTTAAGAATGTGATTTGATAAACACCAACACCACCGAAAATTTCATGCTTATTCAAGAATTTTTCACGGAATTTGACTTTTCCTTAATACAAAATTTGTTTCTTGCAGCGAGATTTTACTTTTATGCAAGAAGAAAAATGTATCCAGCATTGTTGTGGCTAATGCTGGCTGATTATATGTTAATCCGTGTAATGGCATGAATAATACGGAGAATTGTCGAGCAAGCAACAGCAGCAGCAGCACAATCCCCTCATCATCATCAATTACAATTATGTACGTTTTATCCTCAGACGAAGAAGAAAAAAGGAATAGGTACGTATTATAAAATGCAATAACAATTTTCAATTCGAAGTCACTGGACCAGACCAGACCGAGAAGTTGAAAGCTGAAAACTTCTTCTTCATTTCCATTTTATCTCTCAATTCAATTCAATCCCAATTCATATTTTTGTCTGTTCTACTACCTACCTGCCCATTACGCATTGCATTGCATTACACAACCCTAACAGAGATTTTTTTATTATTCTGGAGCTCCCTTCGTTCCGAGGAGTAAAATGCACACCTTTTGAAAGAAAGGGTGTTATTCTTCTTCTATACTTCGTACGTACGTATTTTCTCCAGTCCTACTACCTGATTCTCAATCTGAATATAAAGAAGACGTTGTTGTTCATTTCCACGTGGGAAGTCTAGCGTCTTTGGTGGGCATCGTGCCGCATCGTGGGGGTTCTCCTTCATTTTCATCTCCCATCAACATCATCATCACAATCACCATCAACATCATTGCAGTCATCATCATTCTCTTGACTTTATACGCGCATAATAATATTTACTTGTAAATACAACCGAAAAACATCTGAATTAAGATAGGTCGATCCCTTTTGAGTTGTGTATAAGAGGGAGATGGAGAGTAAGTAAGTGTTTAAGTTTGTATACAAGTCAATCTTCTTCTTACCTGTAATAATAATATCATCATCATCATCATTTCGTAGTAAATTTTTTTACGAGAGAAGAAATGATCAGAGACGAGAGTGCAAGACAAACACATACAACACAACACAAGAAAAACAGCTAAATAGCTTTATAAAAATATATCTTCTCATTCTCAGTAACTTTTTATGCGTTTTCTTCTAAACTTCTAATTCTAAACCCATCCCATTATTTGTAGGGAGAGGGTCCAGGTCCAGTAATAGTAGTAATACATCGCTTAGGTATGAGAGGACACCAGGGAACAACTTGGAAATTGCTGTAAGATTACTCCTTACTACAACCTTAAAGAATTTCTTTACTACAAGTACAACATTTTAGAAAGAAAAACAGTGAAAAAAGACAATCGATGGGATGCGATGGATAGATAGTACGTGCTCTTGCTCTGTATGTCTATGTATACTTAATAACAAATGAGATGGGTCATGAAACTTGAAGAAGTAAAGAAAAAAGAGTTAAAGATAAATATTATTCTGTAGCTTTCGCTTTAGAGTAGAGTACCGGAATGAGCTGAGTGTTTAGATGGATACGGAGAAGAGTGTTTATTTGCAAAAGTGTGTCAACAACGGAGAGAAAAAGGATCAAATGATGATGCTGATGATGATTTGGTTGTATAGAATTAAGGTAAGAGAAGATCACAGGGAAATGTGAACGAACGAACGAACGTGATGCACTTCTGCTGATGCTCTTTTCGAGTATCTTCTGCAGCAGTTCTCCCTTGGGAACGATGATGATGATGATGATGACAAGTCGTCGTAGCGTAGCTGTAGCTCCATTCCATCCGATCCAAGCTCTGGATGGATGATGATACTATTTAGTGGGTCGTAGTCGTAAGAATTGAAACAGTTTTTCTTTCTCGGAAAGGTTGTTGGAGAAGGTAAAGGATAATGTTCCTTCTTCGTTCAGTTTCAGTAACGAATAACGATGTTGTTTTGTTGCGTTGTTGTTGCTGTTTTGTCAAGTTTTTTAAAGAGGGAAGGAGATGGATGATATGGCGAGACGAGGACGAGTAAAGGACAGGTAAAGAGAAGAAACCTGCTCTGCTTTACTTTCATTCTTTCACTTACTTTTTTGCTACATTTTTTAAAGAGAAAAAGAAAAATGGCTTTGTTTACTGTAGTGAATTATAAAATGGGAAAATGGTAATGTAATAGGAAAGGAAATGTGGGTGCTTCTTTGAGTTAGTATAGCTGTGTGCGACAGTTACCTACTTACTTACTTGGTAACTGCTGCAGTGCAGTAAAGAGAACAGCGGGGATCCTTTTGTACTTGAGCTTGTTTGAGAGAGAAGAAAGAGAAAATGGGACAAAAATGTTAAAAGGCGATTTCGCAAATTGTCATTGTCACTATGCTCATTTCTAGGTTAAACCCTTTTTGCCATGTAAGAAAGCATATCTGTTGTATTCGTGAAGCTAAAAAATAAAAAAATATTTTTTAAAAGCGTTGTTGCTGTTTCTGCAAACACTTTTGGTTCGCTTTAATATTAATTTGTACGTATTTTTTGCGGAAGGATGAACTAAACTGATCTTAATTTTAATGGCTCAGTGAACCCGTTCTCTTACTAAACGAGGGAGGGAGCTCTTTTTTTCCCACGTCACTTGTCCCAATTGAGTTTTTTACTCTCACGGTTTATAGTCGCGTTTTCCACTCCTGCTTAGCAATATTGGCTGAATCTTTACAAAATTTTAATCGATGATCCAAAACTTTAAAATTAAATGAGGAAAGCATCATCATTTCTTCATCCTTCCTTTATCACTAACAATTAATATGTAATTCAAGATACGCTTGAATAGTCAAATCAATTGAAAAGTTTCATCATCAATTTCTTCACTCAATAGCTTTTGTGAGCTAAATAATATTTTTAAAAGATGTATTAATACTATTAATGCAATATCCTACTTTTTATTCTCCAGCTCACTCAACCCAACCCCGTTTTAAAAACATAAGGTGCATTATGACTAGCATTAAGCAGCAATACATACTGACTGACTTTTCAAAAGAAAAGTTTTTTTTCTTATAGTAAATTTCCATTTGAAAAGAATTGGATTTTTCTTCTTCAATTGAGCTCAAAAGCCAACGAACGACGACGACGAGCGATGTGCGATGGCAATAATAAAGAAGAAGACGAAGATGATTATTGCATCGTACAGGGATGAAGACATCCTCTTTTATTCTTCTTTCCTAAATATATCCACTCATCCTGATCAACCATCATCTCATTATTATTGCCAGTTTCATTTCATATCATATCATTCTCCTCCGAAGAAGATATCCCTTTAATTCGGCATTTGAAAATCTGAAAAGGTATTCATTCCCTTCACTTGTGAAAATGAGATTTGATATCTTCATCTGCTGCTTGCTTGCTTGCTGTTGTTGCCTTTGTTATACCTGAATACTTTTTTTTATCCAGTAGTCTTTAGAAAATTATCGGGAGGCGGAGGATTCGAGAAGAAAGGGAACTTTAATCAGCCGTATTGCTGCGACTTGCGATGACGACGACGGAGATGAGATGTTTCGATGATTACACTTGTCAATTCCCATCTTTTCTTTGGATGATGATGAATGAGATAAATTTCAGTTTACAGGTAAACTTTTTAAAGTTAAAGCAAAGTCATGTTATAATCATGATGATAATGATGAAGACGTTACGTTACGTTGTGATTTGGCTTGGCTTGGTGACTTCATAAAAAGCCGGAGAAAATCTTATTACAGTGAAGCTGAAGAAGTCGTCATCATTAAGGCCCCTTCAAAGTTGATCTTACACCATTCCCTACTGGACTATCTTCTCCTGGACTAAACTGGTGTCATCTCAGCATATCACCCTCATCATCATCTTCTTACTCTATCATATCATCATCATAACTTGGGACGGCAGCGGTAATTCCACAAAATAAGAGGCTATCTTTCCCTCAATTTGGTAATAAGCTCGAGGCTGATACGACGATGCTTAAAACTTGCCTTGTCCACCACCAACCACCACTCATTAAATTTTTGCTGTAGTAATAATAATAATGAAGCTTTACAAAGTTTGTGCAAGCAGCAATTGATATAAAATGAAACTGAAATAGTTTTACTTTTTTGCTTCAGGAGGAAATCTCAAAGTCGAAGAATTAAAGTCATTTTTGAAGCAGATGCAATGTGCCATGATGAGAGCGCTGGTGATGATGATGATGAGCTGTTTTATTTTTATTTTTTAAACTGTTCTCATTCATATTCCTGGGAAATTTTTTGAAACCGACATACACAGACAAGGAGATGTTTAGGTCTTTTCAAGAAAATCAGGGTGAATCAGCAAAATTCTTTAAGAAACGAAACAATCTTGAAGACTCACATCAGAAGAAAATACCTGACACGTATTTCTTTTTTGAAAACTCAAAACTCAACTGCTCCAGTGTCTTTTTCTTCTTCCGTCTCGTCGTCAACGTACGTACAATACTATTTATGACTATGAGACTGAAACTCGTTGATAAAGATCGTAACAGTAAAGTAAGGAGTTGTTAAGAAGAAGAGAGAGAGAGAGAGATGGGCCATGACCGAAGCGACCGAGCCCAAGTTAAAGTGAGTGTGTAAGGGAGAAAACCAATCTTATCTTTTCTGTTCCTCTTTTCTTCTTTCTTTCTTTCTACAAAGCATAGTAAAGTCATTATCATGAATAATCAGAGGAAATCCCAAAGCTCGTATTTCTTGGCTCGTGTTAACCCTTTTGAAAAACTAAATTTACAATTTACAATAGTCCACTTGCTTGTTGTTACAAGAAGTGAGAGAATGACACAGCTTTAGCCGTTGCTGATCATTGATGATGACTAAGACGATATTTTATCAAATATATCTTCAACTTTTCCAAAAGGAGAGAGAGGGAGAAACAGAATCATATTGACAGGACAATACCTTAAGCTGATGTCAAAGATGATTATGGGCTATTGTCTCCAAGCCCAACAAACCAAATAAAAAATTGTATTCTCTAATAGTAATAAACTATCAAATCAAATCTTCCTTAAAGGCAAAACTAAAATGTTGATTGGAATGATATGCCTTACTACTCCCTTCCATTTTATAATGAAAAGTATGACTAAAGCACATTCCTCTTCATTATCATCATCTTCGTCTTCTTCTCCTGCAACAACTGCACTTTCATTTTTAACAAGAATGAGATAATCAACAACAGATACGATTATTGTGTAGTATGCTCAATTGCTGGATGAATGGACAATTTTTGTTTTCTAAAAAATTGTCATTTGACTGTTGAATGCCATTTGCCTAAATCTGATGAATCTAAAGAGAGAGAAAAGCCACGCTGAAGCTGACTATGGATAATGCTATCTCCGGTTGATGATGAAGTCATTTGTAAATTCATCACCTATCCATCCATCCAACAGAATCTCATAATCTTTTGTCTTTTCCTCCACCATGCACCACTCCATAACTCCATATTCACTCCATCTCTTCTCCTGTCAACTTTATATAATATAATACTCCATTATTTTGTGGCCACGCACAGTCATGCCAAGATAATTTTTATCAATTACCATCACCAACGCTGCCACCACCGAATCTTATCATGAATCTTTCTACCTCCTCGCTATCCTCCCTCCCTCAAAGATTTATGCAGGGTCACCTTAACATCCCACATCTGCTGCATGCATACAGGCAAACTACCTAAATGCCTGTCAGAAAAGTTTTACTGAAGGTTGCTTTTGCTTCCCAAAATCCGAAATCCTCTCTTTCTTACTTTTTGTACCAGTAACCTAAACAAATTCACATCTGCATCTGCACTTGATTTAAATCTCTGCACTCGTACTTTACTTTTATCTTTCCTTCCACTCCAAATCTTTCTCTCTTGGTCCGGACTTTTCCCAGAAACCTATTTAAAAACCCGAATCGTTAAAAACCAGATGATGCGCCTTCTAATTCAAATTCCCAAATAATAACTAAAAATACCTAATAATTTTGTTCCATCTGATCTTCAACCGACAAAATAATACAAAAACGATGCCGCCTTTCTTGGAACTTCGATATTTTTTCTGTTTCCCGGAATTTGCTGACTAATTCTTCTTAACCTGCATAATAACAAGTAATATTATTACAGAGAGTCGGTTAGTAGGTATATCTTTCTACTATCTATGGGATCTTCCAAAAACAATGCTTCACTTTTGCTTTGTAAAACAAAGAAGATCAAGAATACTTTTTTTCAATAAACTTTTTTCATACTTTGGTCTATTGCTAGATAGTTTGCTGTGGGAGACAGCTGCCTGCATGAAAATTAGTCGTGCACGGGCAAAACACGAAGAAAAAAACTTTCTGGGAAAAGTTTTTGTCGTCATTTCCACCATCCCTCCACCACCATCACCATCATTGCACACCACCCAAGTTATAGACAGTTTTGTCAGTACATACATAAGTTAGTAAAATGGGAACACAATTAAAATTGAAGGAAGTAAGAAGAAGAAACATCAACATTGCCGCGAATCGCATTCAAAATATCCAGAATAATGGCGCAATTGTCATTTCAAGAACTCAGAACATTTCAGGAACTGCAGCGACTACATCATTAATGGAATGTGAGGAGAAGAATATAACGAGCTTCTTGTTCATCTCAGAAAAAGAATCTATTTTCGTTTTTTTTTTGCTTTGTTACTTTCGCTCTTTCTTTTCATCTATCCGTTTTCCTTTTCTTCCAGAGTAGGAAAAGAAAATGACGAGACGACTTAAAAAGCAAAAGAGGATGTTTGGATGTTCATGTATAATGCATTTTTTTCTTAGGTACGCACGACGACGGAAGGAAAGGATAAGAAAGTTTTTTTACTGTTACGCAAAAACATGTTCATGTTATGGAGCTATTAGCCCAGCAAGACAGTTTTTCCCAGACCTACATAGAATAGATTTGAAGATACATTCATAAAAAAGGTAATTGTTTGTGTAGCAAGTGAGTAAGTAAGTAGCTTCCTTCCTTCCTCCCTCCATCCATTCCAGCAGGGTACAACTGACTCAATAACCTACTCGGGAGGGAATCCTTCTGCAAAAGAAAACTTTCTATTTTGTGTATTTTTATGCGTGTTTTTCGAAGCAGGTGTACAAAATTACTGTCATTGGCTTGGCATGAGAGAAGAGGTAAATAAAAAAGAAAAATGGGATATTGCTTGGTAGTTTCCGCCGCTCTTTCCCTTTCCTTTTCTTGTTTTTTTTTATTTCATTCCAGTTTCCAGTTGAGAAGAGAGAAACGTGCTTTCTATTTCTATGCATAGATTTCCTACTATCTTTTCGTATTTTCGTATTGTTTGTTTGCACTGTTGTGTATTTTTTTCTTTTTAAAGATGATATTTTCCTTCCAGGAAAAAGATTTTATACCAAACGCAAACCAAGCCTGTTTTCCAGACGATTTTGTTTTTCCATAGCAGAGCAGAGGATAGTCCGGAATGGATCCTTTTTACTTCCTTTGCCTGGTCCTGGGCAAATTTCCATCCCATTACAAATTCAAAGCGGAGGAAAAACAAAACAAGTTTTCTCCTTTTTCTTCTTCTCCCAAAAAGTAAAATTTGAGTAAAAGCTTTTCTCCTTCTTTCCTTCGTTCCTTTCTTTCTTTCTCATTTCTCCTTTTACTCGATCTGCTGCTGCCAGAGGAAGAGTAAATTCAATTTCAATCAGGGCTTTAATGCAATTATTCATAGGCAAGAGAAAGAGAGAGAAAGAAGACGAAGTGGATGGTGGTGGGCTGCTGTTGCTGCTGCTGGCCTAACCCATCTTTTTCTTCCAAATTTCGTTTCCCAAACATAAAAGGAAACACAGAGAACTTTACTTTCTCTTCTTCATTTTATTTTGTATCATGCATGAAACATCTTTATTCCCTTTTCTTCGTTTTCTATTTCAAGAGAAAGGTTAAATCAGTTTCCTTTTAAGTTTTGTTTCAATCTTTTGCTGCGAGAGAGAGAGAAGAGAGAGAGAGGATCGAGCCCTTCGCTTTTAATATTACTTTTCTTCGTCTTCTTCGTTTACTTCTCCTCTTCTCAATATTAGTTCTTCATTTTGTGTTGTTGTAGATGGAAAGAACAAGAACCACTTCATTTTCTTTTCTTTCTAGTCAGCCCAACCATGTGTTTCCATACCTCGGGCCACTTCACCTCGTTTCTTCTCTATATCGCTTCTCTCTCTCTCTCCCTCTTTCTCTATTTCTTATTCCAATAAAGGAGACTTCTTTATAAATATAATCACCGTCGTCCCAAAAAATGAATGAGAGGATTTGAAGAGAATTCTCTTCCATTCCAGCTACAGTGCAAAAGCAAACTAGTAGGACTGGAAGTAGGAAGGAATAGAAGTAGTAAAGAGAACGAAAGTAGTTTACGTACTCAACTTAATTCCACCAAACCAAAATGCAATATGCCTCACTTTTCTTCTTCTTCTTCCACTTTTCTGTCCTGTTTCGGCTGCTTCCACCACCACCACCATCAAAAACAACAACAGCGACCTAAACAATAATAACAATAAACTGGTAATGAGCAGCCAACGACTGCCCCAAGTCCTACAAATGCAAAATACAAGATTGTTTTCTTAAAAAGCTTGCTGAAACTAAAGTTTTGTTGTATTTAATTGCAAAAAATATAATTATTTGCAAAACGACGCGACGGACAGACCGACAAACATCTTTTGCATCACATGACTCACTTCTCGCAAAGTTCTTTTAATAATAAGCAACAGCAGTACAGTCAGCAACTCTCTCACAAAGTAAGTCATCAATCCAGAAAAAAATCTGGACGAAAAGAGGAAGAACTAATGTAACATTATTGCAACTTTTTTCCAGAAGGCCTTCTTCGTCTCATTTCATAATGTTTACTGAGATGATGGTGCGGTGTTGGCGAAAGTGGGAGGAAGTGTATCGTCGTCGGTCGTCGTCGTCGTGAACTTAGCTAAAATAATATTAAGAAAATGCTTACTACCTACTAACTAAGTAAACTCAAACTGTTTCCTTTTTTTCCTCTATCCCATCCCACAACGGGTCTTTCCAGAAAAAGAAAATAAGCAAACAAAAAAGTGGACCAACAAAAAGCACAACTTTTGCGCTTAATGAGAAGTGGCTTTTTGCTTTTGCTCCTTCCTACTCACTCCTACTCCACTGCATCCAATTTCTCATTTCAGTTTTTCCTGAAACGGTGATTCATTTAAGAGTATTTGTTGAAGGATCATTATTGGATGGAGGGAGGAAGGAACTGATGTGGTCGCTGATGTGATGTGAGTAGGACGAAAACGAAATAAAGAAGAAAAAAGGAGAAAATGAGCGAGCGAACAAGTGAGTGAGTGAGTGAGTGAGCACAGCAACTGTAATGAAAGATGAGGTGCTCGCACATGTTACTTAAGTCATGAAGTGGCTCACAACAGTTCAATTCAGATTTTTTTGCTTTTGGTTTCCTACCTTACTTACTTACCTACCAACCACCACTTTGCAAAAAAAAAACTTTTTTCTGTACTTCCATTCTGGAAAATTAATGGGATCACTCTGCAGAGCTTGACAAGAATTGTACTACGCATAAGAGAGTGAGAGAGAAAGAAAATCTCTCTCAATCATTTTTGAAATGGTCACACACTCACACATACACATAACATAAAATTGCATTAGGAAAAAAGGAAATGGAATGCGATGCTGCGACAATGAGTTGACCTGAATCACCTTAATTTAGCGTGGCTAGGCCAGACAAACGTGAGTCTGTGACTTTTTCCTCCATTCAATATTATTAGGGAGGGATTATATTTTCAGTTCTCGTTCTCATTTGATAGTCACTCTCTCACTTCATTTAAAAGAGGAACAGATTATGATGGGATGCTTCCTCGCATGACAAGGCAAGACAAGACAAGCTCTCCACTACGAAAACTATGACGAAGATTTAAACTATGTGAAGGAAGATGTAATCTTTTGCAAAAAAAAAAATGCATCGCAGCAGCAGCAGCAGAGTGTAAGTCGAGTAGACTCTCAAAGTCTCACTCTTCAAACTCAACTTGAATGAAACTTGGAGGAGAACGATGATGTTTATGATGAGCATTTGCTTCGCGAATCTCAATAGGATTAGGTTTTCTCGTAGTAACCTGGAGCTGGAGCCGGACTAAAGAAAAGTGAGAGGGAGAGAGAGAGAAACGAAATCAGTTCTTCTGCTNGTGAGAGGGAGAGAGAGAGAAACGAAATCAGTTCTTCTGCTTCTACTTTTCTTCTGCCCACTTCTAATTCTCCGAGAGTCTTTTTCCTCCTTAGCTTCGTGGAAAAGTGGAGCGAGCATCGAGCAAGTGGCGAATCTGATGATGTGAACGGCTATACATTAACAGAAAAGTTTTCTACGTAATAGCAAAAAGTTTTTTTTGGAGTGAGTGGAGGATACTTTACTTTATATCAATTCTTCTGAAACTCTACAACATCAGCACGAGCAGCAGTGCTCGGCATTACTTATGCAAGTCGTAGTGAAATGTAAGTATTGTAAAGGTGATTCAAAATTCTGATCATTTTCATAATGTATGACAATCTCTTCCTTTCCTCCTCTCCTGAAAAGTAAATCTGATTCGTCTAAAGCTGTTACCGTTACTCGTTTGTAACAAGAAGAGAGGAAAGAAGACAAACCAGATAAAATATTTAAGAGAGGGCGTCAGAAGAGAGACCCTCCAAATACTTCTGTAGTAGTAACATTTCTGTTCTTCCTGACTCCGACTCTGACTGTGTGATTATTTTTAAATTTCTAGTTCACAACATTTTTTATTCTAGTCAAACTGAGAATGTCTTCTGCTGAATGAAAATGATTGTTAAGGGAAGAAAAGGAGGATGAGAATGACTTTCAAAAAAATTACAATAAATGGATGATGATGATGATGATGATATTGATGCTTTCCAAAGATAACGACATGGGAAGACTTCTCTTACATTTTTCAGTCAGACTCATAAGCTCAGCAGACTAGAGACATCCACATTCATATTCTGCGTACGTGATGTAAGCCAAAAAAAAATTCAAAGCTTTTTTTTTTAAGGAAACTCAGCTTCAGTTTGAAGAGAAAAATGGCATTTCAAGTAAAAAGCCATT
>JAHZNJ010000643.1:0-10615 GCA_027744475.1 Lepidocyrtus cf. sotoi NNG-2020
ACCTGGGGAGACCTTAAAACTTTTGATTTCTTCTGCTGGAAACACCATTTTCAAAAGTTTCGACAAACGGCTTTCTTCAATTTCTTCTAATTTTTCCATTTTTCGTTTTAGAAAACAAAAAGCCAAATTTTATTGACAAAAAACGTCGAGTCGAGACTATCTTAACTTTGCTGTTATGTATAACTTTTTCTTAATGCGTTTGTAATTTGTTGGCAAAACCGACAAACCCAGGACTGTGGATAACTAAATATGAGTGAATGGTGAACAAAATTTTTAATGATTTTTGTGATAAGGCTTATTTTATATATAGTAATGCGTGCATCATTTTACATTATCGTTATTTTTCTGCTGATGTGTATTTAATGAATGTTAGTAGAAAAAGTGTAAAATGGTGTCGTAATAAGAGTCGTAAACGTGATTGGTATTATTGTGATTGTACTGGTGATTAATTTATAATGATCGCACAATCAAATTCCATGCCAAAGATTAAAATAAATGCGATAATTATTGTTGGTATTAATAGGTGAGGCTGAAGTACAATGAAGATAAAGTTCGTTATCAATAAGTTCATACAATGTTTAAAACGTTTTATGTAGGTTGCAGGATGACGTGCAATAATTAATAATTTGGTTGTTTGTACCAAGCGTTGCCCCTTGATTAGTAGTACCGTTTCTATTAATATGCAAATGCTGTAAATTAGATCAATAAGCCGTTTCATCAAACATGAAATCTATAATTGTATCTTGTAATTGTACCTGCAAAAAGTTCGGAACATTTTTAACAATACCGTTGTAGTGCGCTTAAAGTAAATCCGACATTATCGGTTTTTAGCAATATTACTTTGGTTATTCTGATAAAATGCAATCGGTTACCACTAAAACTACTATAACCAAATATGTAAATGTTCTGTTTTTCTTTACCGTTGTGTTCTTGGCTCACCTGAATTAATTCAGCATAGAATCATCCTAAAATTATTAGTTTCTGACGTGATTTATAAACACAATGCAAAATAATTCATTTTTAACTATAAGCATGCTCCATTGCATTCATTCAGCTGAATATTATAAAAATCTAAGTGAGTAAAATGGGATACGAGCTCTAAGTTAAGTAAAAATTATTTGTAATCCTGACACGAATACGCCAAAGAAGTGATCGTATAATTCTACTAAATATCTTTCCACGAGTATACCAATCCATGAAGTATGTTTGTACACTTATCCATGCTCCCTTTAATTTGCACATTGCCAACTCCGGACAAATATGGCCATTATTGTGTGGCTACAATTGGTTTTGCAGTCTCGTTAAATTCAAAACCAAATTTCTTCATGTTAGTTTAGATTGCATAGTCTAACAGATCGTTAATTTAGTTTTAGTTAGCTCAATGTTTTTATAAAATAGATCTGAGCTCAAAAATCTTCCATTTCATATAAGATTAAAAAAATAAGATTTCAGAATCCAATGGGTTTATTTTTTTATGAATCTAATCACCTCTAGTTTTGTTTTAATCTCGCAAACATTTTGCAATTGCTGCGAAGATTATTAAGAAAAGTCTATTAACGCTACTTCCGGTCCGTTTGAGGCTGTCGGATAGTGAATGATGAAGGTTAGAAGGAGAAGGAAAATTGCTGCAGGTAATGTAAATGTAACTTGAGTTGGTGTAGAAAGGTAACATTGTGCATTGTTGAAACTGAAGGTATCCAGAGGTAATAAATGTCCAATTATTTTGATATGTACTCACATAATATAGCGAATAATTATTCACTAAACAGGAAATTTTAGTTGCTAGTTAATTTTGTCATCGTCATTCAATACATTCCTTATCATTTCAGTTTTTTAGTATTTCATAAATACCATCGTATTTGAGTGGAAATTTCCTGCTGACCTTAGTCCTACAGCCCCTCTATATTCTACTTTAAAGGAGAAGTTCCACTGCGTAAGTCGTAAGCGGCTGATCGTTGATATAGTAAGCCGGCTGAGACTTTTTCTATGTTAAAATTTAGAAAAAGCGTCAGTGGAAACGACTCAGCAGCTCAAAAGCCTCAGCTAGAGTTGGCTGATAAGCGGGCAGTGGAATCAGGGCTTAAAACTTTTAATTTTTAATCGATTCATAAATTCAACACCTCCATGTAGCGCCTGTTATTTTTATTAAACTAGAAGCTTGCTTTTTAGAATTAATTAGTCATTAGTCAAGTCACTCCTTCCAGCCATTCCACATCATCTTCACTAACTTCACTACAATTTCCACTTTTATTTCATAGTAACGCCAAATTTGATTAGACCTTCAGAATTAGTTTAACTTCCATAATCTGGGTTTTTGACAACATCTATAAACGACTATGTTTCTTACCATTTCTGATTTTACATTATCAAAGGAGCGTACGAACAATCTAACAATGCAGGTACGGAGCCGGTCAACGGGCTTCCGTTTGGAAAGTTGGTTTCCTAGATAGATTTTGACACGGAGAATTCATACATTGCCATTTCATTGGCCCATATTGCTTTATTTTGTTGCTATGCAACAGCGAAGCCAGGTACCACTGCAATGGCTTATACAGGGAAAAAATTTTGCTCAAAATTTTTATTATCCAAATCGATAGCCCTTTTAAAAAGAACCATATTCGCTTTTTACCACACAAAAAAATTCGAAATCGTATCCGCTGTACGACCAATTAAGTACCGGAAGTGAAAGTTACCAGACGAAAATCGTTATTGCTGGGAAACTACTTAGAATTTTTTTGTGCGGTAAAAAGCAAATATGGTTCTTTTTAAAAGGACTATCGATTTGGATAATAAAAATTTTGAGCGAATTTTTTTCCTATATAAGCCATTGCAGTGGGATTTGACTTTTTGGTGCATAGCCACAAAAATCCGGAAAATGGGCCGATAGAATGGCAATATATGAATTCTCCGTGTCAAAATCTATCTAGTAAACTAACTGTCCAAGCAGAAGCCCGTTGACCTGCTCCGTACCTGCATTGTCAGCAAAGCCCAAGGCCTATTTGTTTTGTTCTTTGCGCACTTCTTGCGCGTCTAGCCTGTTACTGTTGAGACTACACCAAATAAACATGTAAATATGATCATTCTTTATGCCTGACTGATGGATCCCTTCTTTCTTTACTTCATCATGACAAATGATGTTTGAAATCATCATAGTCAATTTATACAGTAAATGTAATTTAATATAAAAACAAACTTAAAGTATTAGCTTCAATGATCCATGTACAACTTGATTTTTTAACACGAATTACATTGTACTTGAACTTGTACTTAGGGAATATTTTATAAAACCGACTCCGTCGTGTCGTCGTCGTCCCAAATTAAGAAAAACGAAGAGTGACCTCATCACAGTGTTGCATTGCAGTATCTCATTTAATTTTGATGAATTCCTTCTGCAAAATATTTTGAAGTTTTTCGTTTTTCTTTAAATCTCTCTGACTGCTTTTTTTAACCGAGAAAACGCATTAAAATGAGGCTTATCCCACCCACGTTCTCTTTCACCTTTCGTCTTTTTACAAAAAACGGAGAAATAATCGTCTAATTGAAAAAATAATGCAAACTTTAAAGTCAATTCATCATCATCAAATAGTATTTTTTTCTGTTTGTTTGTTGTTTGTTTGAGTAAATAAAAATTGCACTTTGAAGTTAAAGAAAGAGAAAAGAGTTGAGCTTTAAAAATGGTTTATTTGTGTTAGAGAAACCATTATGCAAATTTAAATCCATTGATGGGCTGAAATTTTGAATTGATTTGACTTGAGTAGTGGCATATCTGTCTTCCTAGACAATTGCATTTATTATAAAAAATAATGTATAAATGTAGTAAAAAGGGTTTAAAATGACGATTGAGTTTCAGAGCTTAAAGATACATACATAATATTTCTACTTCACACAGAGAGGCTCCATTTATCTATCTAATACAGAGAAAAACCATGTTATAACAATAACTATAACCAACCAGCAAGAGCTTAATGTTGTGTACTTTGCATTTTGCATATCAAATTTGTGCATTTTTCATCTTGAATGCATCCATTTAACCTTCCAAATCCATCTGAAAATGGTGATGGTATGTCGTTTTCTTCTTGTTCCACTCCTTATCTCAATTTCTCTGTTTATCTACCACGTCAAGTCAAAGTCAACTTTGTGAATCTTTCTTCTAGGGCTGCTGCGGCGCGGCTGAGTTAACTCTTGCTTGGTTGTGTTGTCGTTGGGATAGGTTTTTTAGCTTAAAAAGAAGAAACGGGGTCTTCTCAAGTTGCATTACACAATCATTTATTTTATGCTTGCGTCTTTTCTTGTTCTTTTTCTTTGATGGCGTTTATTTTATTTTTTTGCAAATCCGACTCAATCAAACCCAAATCCCTTCTTTTTCCTTGTTCAATTAAAATAAAAAAATAAAAACATTGAATTTGTTGCGGATTTCTTCTGCAGTTGAAATCATTTTTATATTTATCCCTGCCTTGCCTGAATCTGCCTGATGCATTTACTTAGCTCTTAACCTTGATTCATTAGAGCTGAGGAGAAGATCAAGAGATGACGACGACAACGATGATGATGATGATCAGAGTGTTTGTGTTTGAGCTGTGTTTATTATGAGATTAAACGTAAGACGAGAACTTTCAAGATTACGATAAAAAGTCATTAAATTTGGCATAGATAAAAACTAAAATGTAAAGAAGAAGAGCAGCAACTTTACATAATTATACGATTCTCTTTCTTTCTCTCTTTCTCCCTCTTATTCTTAAGTCAAAAGACTGTCAAGTTTGTCAGTATCAATGCACAATCTTAATCCTGGAATGTTAAGTATGATACAAGCGACGAGGACACGTCTCCTCCACCTTTTCTAGCGCGGCAGGATGTTTATTGTATTGCATTATGTTGCATCGGCGGTAAAAGCTTTAAAGTATTGCTTAACTCTATACCAACGTGTAAGATTATAAACTTGATGCAATCCACAATCTTTACGTAATTACGTAGTCAGTCACATCATCAGAAATTTCAACATTCTTCTTCTTGTTAGGGAAGTAATATTAATGAAATGAAATACTTAAGAATCTTAAAAGCTGGTCGGCTTCAAACGAAAATCTTTCATGCTAAATAAAGATCTGATTTTAGAGATCGCCAGCAGCAGCACCCGAAACAACAAGTAACGTAAACAAGCAGAAACAAAGCAATGTCTTTTTCAACTTGATGCTAACATTGACATGATGGTTGGTTCATTTTCGTTGTTAAATTTTAAAAATATATCTGCCAGCTTTAAGTGTTCTTGTTTTGAGCAAATCCCATTAGAGATCTCAATCTAGTTTGGTATTTCGCATTAATCTAGTATCGTCAATCGTCATCATCATCATGATCATCGCATCGTCATTATCGTCATTGATTCAATTTGGTGGACAAAGAGTTGACAGTGACAACAAACTGTTGAGCTACATTTTATTCGTTATGCATACAAATCTTTTGCCACAAAATAAATATCTCGGATGGATGAGCAGTTTTATCTTTTCTAGACTGCAAACTGCGAATGCCAATACGATAAGATGAAATATTTGTATTATGACCACCTTAATGCAATATTTATAAATGACATTAGTTTGAATTTTCTCTTCTGTTTGTATATGAGTCTAAGTCTGTGAAACTTTTTGCAATCTCAGCAAAAATATACATGTATTCTTGTCTTTCTCTCTCTGTCATACCATATCAATGAGTGATTCCTGCTTTGGTTATGTGCTGTTCAACTGCAAATTGCACTTGTATTCTTGTTTCATGATGATCCTTTGCTCGTCTTCTCGACTGACTGTTGATGTTGTTGATGATGATGATGATGCGATGATACATTAATTCTGCTTGATTGTCCAAGAGCTTGTTTCGTTTTATCTTATGGACAACTTCAACTCGTCAACTTCTTTTCTGTTGCTCCTTTGAGGGTAACACCAGCAGGTTTCGCCAAAACTACGTAAGCAGTAAAAGAATCTTTCTGTTCTGTATGAAAGAATGCATTTCTTGTTCAAATATCTATCATATATATAAATCAGAGAGAAGATTGGACGATAGACTTTAAATAAACAAAGAAAATTATTTGTGTATTTATATGACAAGAATTGAATTCAGTTCAGAATATATCATCAGCTTTTATAATGATATACTGTAAATATTTTCAGATGAGATGAAAGATATCGAATCAAAAGCTTCATATACCTATTCGTATTCTCGGCGCTTTTAATATTGGTTCCATCTAAAAAAACCACTGCATTGCTTACCTGTTATAAGAATGGGTTGGAATGGGACTTTATTTTAAAGGATTTTGTTGCAAAAAAAAAAAAAACAAAATGAGTTTCAATTTGTACTTTTCGCCTAGATTTCTTTTCTTTGGCTTTAACTTGACATGTTATGTAGAAAAAAGAGAAACCCATTTTTTCTTCGGAGTCGAGTGTCTTCAAGCTGATTGACTGACGACTCTCATATTATAGCTGTTCTGCAACAAAATACATAAATATAGAGCTTCCCTGAGAGAGTTCCACATTTGGGAAGACAAGTTGAGCTGAGTACAAAAAGGTAATGACTTGACACTCACTGGCAGCAGCAGCGGCAGCAGCAGAGTTGTTCTTGATGGTAAAATTCAGAGGGAACGTTTCGCTCGCTTTAATAATGCACTCTCCTATGTGCGTTCTTTCTGCAAATGAGCAGGAGAACACGACGCATTCAACCTTTAGGAACAGTTTGCAAAAATTGCAGCAATCTCAGTCTCTGCTGCTCATCAATGTACACAAATAATATGCTTTTATATACATTCATAAGTAATTTAACTGCTATAAAGTATACGTTTACTTTTTACCTACACAATTTTATTCCCTTCATCAGCATTTGTCTTTCTATTAAAGTGAACTAGTAGGCATAAATATAAATGCAAAATGTAACTAACTAACTACTACTGCCATGAACGATGATGATATTACGATGATGCATCCATACACGCCTTATCTTCTGCTTCTTCTCCCCTTTTGCCTTCATTATTATAACACCACTGCGTTGCATTTGGTAGTAAAAAAGGATTGTTTAATGCACATTTCAAACGCAATATTAGTAAAGTAAACCAAGCAAAACCAGAGTGCGATTTACATTTACGTTTACTACAATTGCGAATCCTTCTTTTTCCACTTTTCTTCTTTCAAACAGTGCAGCGTTGTTTGTTATGTAGTGGAGTTGTTGGTGTTTGGTTTGATACATTTTTTCAATTTGTTGTTCTTGGTGCCGCCGATGCATGCATTGAAGCTCCTGTTTTTCTTCTTCAGCTACTAATAGATAAAATAGTACTACAAAAGTTTAAAGACTTTCGTCAACCTATCACAGTCACTTCTCCTAAGTTCGAAGTTTATAATGTACATATCCACACTATATGCATTAAAGTAAAGAAGGAGTTAAGAAGTGGTTGTTGCAGTTGTACTAGACTAGAAGAGGGAAAACACGTAATTTGTTATGGTAGGAGTAATTCAGTTAGATTAGTAGTTGTATAAAGAAGGAAAATAACACTCTTCTTCTTCTTCCCTCTTTGTTTTCTGCAAACTGCAATGCCAGAGCCAGTATCAAACTTGACTTCTTCTTCTTAGGTGGTTAAAAAATTAGAGATACGAACATAGGAGAAGTAGAAGAACAGGAGTAGAGCAGTTTGTTTTTTATTAGATTTTAAACGTAATAAAAGTAAAGCAGTGCTGTTTGTAAAAGGATATATCTGCTTGCTAAATCTCGACATGAATATATTCATAAAAAGGAGACGAAGAGTGAGATGAAACAGCAGCATCAACAGAAGTGGCGGTGAATAAATGTGCATGCAGATTTTTTTCTTGCACTCACTCGATTCTCATTCAGATCAACTCTTCTGCTGCTGACTGGATATGTGTGAGAGAATGAAGGAAATGAAAAAAAGAGAATGAGATGCATGCAGCCGCAAAAAGTAACAAAAATGCATCTCCCCTTTTTCTTCTGCCTCCACTTATTGTGTCAGTGCCAATTTTCACTTAAGCTTCGGTGTACAAATAAGTGCCGGGCACGTTTATTATTATTATAATCAATGCCATTATTGTACACACATGCCATCATTATTATAAGAGCATGCGGCAGTGCATGGTGGTGGCAGTGGTGAAGGTGCTGACGATGATGTTTCTGTTTCTTTATAATAATAAGCAAAAAAAGTGAACTTTAAGCTAAGAGAAAATAATTCAAGATAAAAAAACCTCGTGCTCTGTAAAGGTATTATGTAATTAGAATAATATGTTTTCGTTTGAGGAACAGAATTTAATTCTCGCGACCCAAATCTTGTAAAACCATATATTATTTTTAAAAGAGACTTTTCATTGTTTTTGACATAACTTATTTAAATAGTGTCAGTTTCTTTTCGCAAAGGATTTATTCGCGGTTCCTTCAAAAGGAATAATTTTGTTTTAGGAAAAGTCAAAAATGGTAATATTAAAACGGTTAATGCGTTGGAAGCGACATTTGTGCATGCATGCATGTGGTTCACATCGAAAATCAAGGGACTAGGACAACTTACTAAAATGTGCTAAAGTGGTTGTTTTGACTATGATGATGATGTTCATGATGAAAGTAGAAATAGTGGTGGCGTGGCAGACATAGGCAGCAACAGCGGTGGAAGATATTAACTAAAACAGCAACTATGTTTGGTTGTTGCGGTTGTCCACAACCTCAAAAGCCACCCTTCATCATCTACATTACAGCATTTTGCAGAAGAAAGGAACTAAAGGAAGGGAGTTTGTGACTCGTGAAAACTTTGCTTTCTATGCTCTCTATCTGCATCACCTTTTATACTAAAACAACGCATCTCGTATTTTACATTTTAATTCTGAATACATAATTTTAATCAATTTAATCTAGATCAAATATACCTAACCGTTTTTTATATCGATCGTCTTCTGCTCAAATGATGACAGCCAATGACATTGAAAGATTGTTTGTTGATGGTGAAGCTGATACCGGTAATGAGGATCTAATTTTAATGTGAACACTTTATCGACCGGTTTTTGAATATGATGAACTGTGAAATAAAACGCTCTTATTGAAATTCATCAAATTAATCATATCGAAATCTTCATGACAGAAATGATACAAGCAAGCTCTGAATTTGAATTAATTAGAGGAATAAAAACTCACCTGTTCTGCAGCTTGTTTTTGTTTACATACCTATCAGAAATATTGATGTTATGGGTTTGTAGAAATTAGAAATACATTGTTTCTATTTTATAAAGTGACAGAGCATCGCAAGGAAAGGAACGTGAGGTATGGTCGTGTCGTGGTTGGTGTGAGACAAAGGAAAGTTCATTTTTCTATCAAGATCATTGTATCATTTAAATTAGTTGTTTTGTAAATGTGATCGAGTGTTAAAAGAAAACCGTATCATTCGTATCCAAATAAAAAAGGAGATAGAAGGTCAAACAACAGTTTTTATTCTTAAAAATTTGGATAATATCCAGCAAAGGATCAAAAACAGTGAGTATTTTTATAGATTCTTAGCATTTATATGAACCTTATCTTGTAAGATTGTTGGTTTTGTAAGGATTTTGGAATACATTTAAAACGGAGAAAATAAAAAAGGAGATAGAAGGTCAAACAACAGTTTTTATTCTTAAAAATTTGGATAATATCCAGCAAAGGATCAAAAACAGTGAGTATTTTTTATAGATTCTTAGCATTTATATGAACCTTATCTTGTAAGATTGTTGGTTTTGTAAGGATTTTGGAATACATTTAAAACGGAAAAATCCCGTTATATTGATACGCGTTAAAGCATTAGGGGTCTAAAGGAATTCCAGCATTCTTCATTGATAGACAGACAAAAAATTACGAAGCTATTGAACCAGAAAGTATGTTGATGCAGAGATCGTATCAAGGATTTTGATTTTTTTCTATTTCTTGTTGAAATGTCTGACGTATTTAATATTTCAATGAATTGCTGTTTTGATTAAGCTATGCGATAAAATGGACAAAAAAACAGCACATTTTTGTGTTTTTGTGACAGAATTTCTTTGGAAAAATTGCTCCTCATACATTTGATGTACCTACTATTATTGCATGCAAATATTTTCAGCAAAGGTTTTTTTCTATCTACTAAAATTATCTCTTTCCGGTATGTATTTCAAAGTCAAAGACAAAAAAATCATCACGCGCTGTTTGTGTATCAGTATGATGACGATGATTTGATGATTTCACTGATTAGTTGATAAAAAAGAACCTCCGAGGCTCCAAGAATAAATAAATATATAATCAAGCTAATTTTTAAACTGGAGAAAGGAAACGGCTGTTGCTGTTGTTTTTGCCTGTATGCAGCAGTGACAGTGTTCTAGCTAGAAGGAATTTTTATTTCGTAACCATTCATGCATACTTTTAGCAATTTTTTAAAAGTTATGTAGTTTTTTCTTTAATGAAATGCTTCTGGCGACATAATGCTGTAGCTGGAAATCATCTCATTACGAAAAAAGAGAAAACATCCGTAATGCTAGAAACTACGTCTTTTTCATTTTATTTGAATTTCAAACACAAAAGAAAAGCTGTTGCAAAATAAAATATTTTAAAGATTGTCCAACTTTGGCTGAAATAATTCTTTTTATTGGGG
>JAHZNJ010000644.1:0-10872 GCA_027744475.1 Lepidocyrtus cf. sotoi NNG-2020
ACACTTTCAAAATTCTGCTGGCTTCTGATATTCACTTGGGCTTCTGTGAAAATGATCCAGGAAGGGGTAAGAAGCTTTGATTTGAAGAAAGCAGTGAATTGAATTTCGCATGTTATTGAATATTTATATTTGATCATATAGGTTGTAGGGTAGGTTGAATTTGAATCTATAATTTATTTCTTAAATTTTGTATCTTTTCAATTACAGCGTCCAAATGTGCTGCGGCGAGCAACTGAATTATGCAGTAAGCACTGCTTAGGAAGCAGGTAAAGAAGCAACTTCCCATTTTAAACAAGTTTAACATTTAACGGAACATGTCATTTCGATTAATTTATTTGATTAGCAGATTAGCTTGAACCTTCACTTTCACTCATTAATAACTAATAAAAGTAACGATTCTAAATTCCAATTCATTCATGCATTTATTGTAATTTGTACAGACCTGTAGGATTTGAATATGTGGGAATCCCAGAGAGAGATTTTCCTAACCAAGCCAAACCGGAGGTTAATTACTACGATCCAAATATGAACATAGCGTTACCGATTTTTACAATTCACGGGAATCATGATGATCCAATTGGTAAAGAATTGATCCAATAGCGATAATTCATTGTGGTTCATTGGCATTTTTGTAAATTTTGATTCATCATTCATTCATTCTTATTTTTTTATCGATTTCGTTTCAGGTACTACGAAGACAAGTGCCGTGGATCATTTGGCTGCTGCGAAGCTGGTCAATCATTTTGGTCAGTGGAATAACTTGAACCGTGTCACGATCTCCCCCGTCCTTCTTACGAAGGGAGTGACCAAGTTAGCGCTGTATGGCTTGGGCTATATGAAGGATGAGCGTCTTCATCGTTTGATGCATGACAAAAAGGCAAAAGATATTATAAAAAGCCATAGAATAAAAATTGCAATATAGTGTATCTGTCTAAAAACTTTTTATTTTTAATATATTAAATTCTAAATTGAATCTAAATTTTTTTTCTCATCTCGCTTCAGGTGGATTTCGTTGGCCCCGCAGAAGATCCTGAGTCCTGGTTCAATATGTTCGTAATTCATCAAAACCGAGTGAAACACGGTCCGAAAAATTACATTCCAGAGAATTACATCCCCAGCTACATGGATTTTGTCCTTTGGGGACACGAACACGAGTGCATGAAGACCGCGGATATAGTCGGTGGTTCCAGGAAGACTTACGTTCTACAGCCGGGTTCCCCGGTGGCTACTTCCCTCTGCGGTGGAGAATCCATTGATAAGCACTGTTTCCTGCTGAATGTCAATAAAAGAAGATTCAAATTGGATCCTATAAAATTGCAAACAGTTCGTCCATTTATTATGAAAGACTTAGTTGTGAAAGACATTCTTCGTGGGAAAGTACAACCTAATGCTAGCGCCAAGGATAGGAGCCGATATCTGGAGAAGTATATGGAAGGATTTGTTAATCAATTAATCGAAGATTCTGAGGATAAACTAACTGGACACGAGAGGCAGCCTGTTAAGCCCCTCATTAGGGTCAGGTTATTCCATGATGATAACGAAGAACTATTCAATGGAATTAGATTCAGCCAAAAGTTTTCGGAGAAGGTGGCAAACGAAGATATAATAGTGTTCAAGAAGACTGTAGCCAAGCGAGAAGGAACCGGAGATCAGATTGATGTTGATGATATCGCCGAATTAATAGATGACGTAAGTAAAAAGCAACTTTTTCGAATTAGAGTATTAAATAAATAAAATGGACTTTAATTGGATTTTTTTTCTTAATTGGGTTCACATTTTAGGAAAACGATTTGGATAGCCACGTAGAGTCAATTGTAGAACAGTATTTCACTAAGGCTCGGAACGAAGGGAAAACAGACGCCTTACTAGAAGTACTTGGGGAGCGGGGAATATCTGAAGCTGTAAAATGTGCAGTTGAGAAGGATGATGATAAGGCTATCTCTATCGTTATCGATAATCAGATTGAAAAAGTGATTGAATACCTGATCAAAAAAAAGGTTACGGAAGATACAATTGAAGAAGAGCTGGCGCAGTTCCGAGAGAGAAGAGTTTCGTTGGCAGACCAGGAAAAGAAGGAGGCACGAAACAAATAAGAAAGAAATGTTTTTACAAGAGTATTATAATATGTAATAATAAACAATGTCTCTATTATTAGTTGATTTTAATTTCTTTCTTCAGTTGGAAACGATTCTCGGAAATATTCGGCCAAATGTAGCCAGAGCAGCAAATGGAAACGCGAGTGGCGGCGTTGGTTATGACGATGAAGATGCTGACCACAGCATAAACGATGAGAATGGAGACTCTCCCGAAATCATTGACGACAATGATGATAGTCCCAGCAGCTCTCGAAGAGGGACAGGTGGAAGAGGAAGTCGTGGGGGAAGGGCTGCTGCTGGAGGTAGAGGGAGGGGTGGTAGGGGTCGTGGTAAGTCTGCCACGCCTGTAGTAGATGATGATGATGAATCGGAATCTTCTGTAGCGTCCACAAACTCTCGGTCTTCTACAAGAGCGCGTGGTGGCAAAGGGTCAAGAGGCAGCAAAGCTACTCCTGCTCCTCGTGGGGGAAAAGCTATGGTTCAGGTATGAAGCGAAATCATTTTACCAATTCTTCCAAATTAACAAACAAAAGCAATACAATTTTGTACGTTGACCTTTGTCCTAACCGCCTCTTTATTTTGTGAACAGACTACAATTAACCTCCGACGTACTTCCCCTCGAAAGGGTAGCAGCGGTAACCAATCCAGGATGATGCAGTTTGACAGTGATGACAGTGATTAGTAATGCTGTTAAGTGCTGATGATGATTTTCTTCCGTTACAAAGTTAATTTTATTACAGATAAGAATCCGTTTGCCATGTCATCGTCATCTCTAGTATTTAATAATTAATTATTTCGTCTTCGTTTAACTGTATTTTGGTACGTTACATTACTTATAAGATGTAAGGTAGGTAGTTATTATTAAACAGTCGTTGAAGGCTTGAAGTTATTGTTATTTAAAAATCTTTTCTAACTTCTTTTTCTTAACTCTTTTCTTACCTAGGTTTGTTAGTCAATTTGTCGATAGCTTTTGCGAGTCGTTTCGTTCCAATTAGTGGATAAGTTCATCAGTGCTTAGAAAACTGATGTTTTTCTTTTCACTGTATGCTTAGGTTAAAAGATATTAGATATAGCTCAATATTTCAATATGTACAGGTTTAAATATGCAATGCAATAAATGCAAATATTTCAAAGTTTAAGATTTTGGATAGAAAAATAATTAATTTATTTACAAGTTTTCTTTAATCGCCCCCTTTGTGCCCCAAGGTTTAGATTAGTTTTGATCATTATATGGAGTTGAAGAATTTGTTTTATGTATTTATTTTTTAGTATTTAGTGTTAGTGAACTTCAACGAAATGCACAGAGGGGAGCAAAACATGACATACACGAGTCACACGAGCGAGCAATAATTAATGAATGAGCAGAAGGATTGAGTTACCACAAATGCAAAGGCAAATCAAGCAGAAGCAAGTAAAAGCAAAGCTAAAAAAGCTCCTTTTGGCTTTGATACTTTGGAGTGTTGTGGAGTGCAGTGGCAGGCAACTAGATGCAACGGGTTGGTTGGTAATGTAATCTAAACGAAGATAAATATTATAATAGTTAGGCAAGGTATATAGGCATTAATGTTTATGTTTGCGTCTGCAATTCCCTGTAGCATGCTCGCTCTCGTTCCTCATTCTCCTTTAGCTTCGCTGTTCGCTCCCACGATTAACTCCTCCTTTTTCCCTTCGACTAAAAAAAACTAGAATCTTGCTCAATTTGTGTAGTTCTTTACGTGTTGCGTTGTTGCGTGCGTATGCGTAAGATTCATATGATTCGTTTTGCGTATTTCATATTCGTATCATTTTACTAATATAATGCTCTTAAATTATAAGCTCCTTTTAGCATTATATTCACGCTTTGCACCACTATTGCCATTGCCACCCTGTTTCATACTCGTGCTCATGCACCTTTCATTTTTAATACATACAGATGATCATTTGAAGCTGTTTTAATTTTTAAAGTTGGACGAAATTAGTTAGAAGTAATTTAATTCAGTTAAACTTCGAAATGTAGTTTTTACTACAACAATATCAATATGGAGAGATGTTGCATTATCTGCCTTAAAAGCTTTCCAGGAAACTTCTCTCACCACCTTCACAATAGCAATCAGTACTCCCACAATGATACCGCTTCAAAGGCTCCTCCTGGATTGGAGACAAATGAAGGCATAACTTCTACAAAGATTCTTCAAACTCTTGGAAAGATATCTTTCTGTTGAGGAGGGAGAGGAAGAGGACATATTAACAAGTGACAATTTAAAATGGAGGAAGTCGTTACTGAAGCTGCTGAGGGGAGGAGAATTGAGCAGTTGTAGAGACTGTTCAGCCATTATCCAGTCTTTCTCTGACCTTTTCCATGAAATGAAGAAGATTGAGCTGCTCCTTCAGTTGAGGAATTTGGAAAATAAAGAGTATCTCAAATGCTGCGATTAAGGTTCCGGAAAGGGTGGCTACTGTGAAAGGGGTTTTGCATTTGTTGGCAGCTGGCATCCAAAATGAAAATGGAGAAGATGACAATGATGACAGTGGGGCTAAATTGTTCTCATCACTTATCCAGTTCAAGAAATCTATTGTGAAGAAATGTAAGTTTTTGCAATGCTCATGCAGGAATGATGTAGACCTATGTACTATAATATCTTTACCAACTCAATCATTTCATCTAAAAGTTTTTTTCTTCTGTTTTTCTATTCATTAGGTTCTCGTAAGCTTCTATATTCATTCCCAAAGCTGCAAATCCCAGACTGTGTTCATAAAGAAAAAGGTCCTTCAAAAGCCGAGGTTGCTAATTTCATTTTTGATGATAATCTGGTCATTAAACAAGAGGCGGGTGAAATTGAATCATTTCAACCAATCTTAACATCATCAGATCAAGAAGAATGCCTTTCAGAAGAAGAAGAAATTGCGTCATCCTCAGAAAACGCAGCAGCAACTTCCTTCGAAATCGAAAAGTTCGAAAAGAAAAACGATACTGATCAAGTACTTGAAGAAGCATTCCAACCAATTATAACATCAGTTCAAGGAGGATTTCCTCAAGATTCAGATACAGTTCCAACGATAAAAACAAACGAAGAACCCTTTTCTATAAAAATCGAAAGGCAGGACAGTGACGAGCAAAGCGACAACTGCAACAACGTTCAATCACAGAGGATTTCCATTCCTGTGGCTTCAAGAAATCTTCAAGTGACCAATGCTGAAGAAGATACATACGTTTCCGAAGCCACAGTGACGGAAGTGGCTAAGTTTAAATGCCCTCATTGCAGCAATCAGTTCCCGACTAATCGCAATCTTTCTGTACGCAAAAGAGAGCAAGATTCAGCAAATAAGATAAAACGAGTAAATCCAAAGATAAGGCGATACACCTGCCAGATCTGTCTGAAGGATTGTGTGACTCCCCAAGAGCTAACTAACCACCACGACATTGTCCACAGTGGAAATCGATTTAAATGTGCGTTTTGCTGTAGTTTATTTAAACAAATCGAAGTTCTAAACAGTCATATGAAGTTTAAATGCAAAGCATCCCCACCCTCACCACCGAAGGCTTGGAAAATTTTGCTTTTGAGAGAACAGCAGCAACGGGAACGGGGCTCACCTGCATGGAGTCATTATATACGGGATCATGCAAAGAAATCCATCCGTAATCTGCTGCTGCGGCAACGGCTGCAGCGTCAGTACCATGATCAGCAATCTCCAAATCAGGCACATCCTCCTCAAACTACAGATATTCTGCATTTACTTCCAAACGACCATGACAAGTCTGCTTCTGATTTTTTGAATGAGACAACGGAAGAAAATGAACCTCTTCACGAACAGATGAATGCTCATGAAAATTATGACGGTGACGATCATCCACCACAAATCGGCCACGAAAAAGAACGTTGCAATTCACTAAACGATGATGGTTTTCAATCTTCCACTGCAACAGTTATGGAACATGAGGACGCTCCTGCTACTGCCACCGCCAATCATGTTAATGTTTCGCGTTTGAGAAATGGAAAGGATTCAAATTCAGCTTTGGATGTTGACGTGGGATTTTCATGCCAAATTTGCCGTAAACGATTCAGAAAGCAGAAAAGTGTCGCCAATCATATTGACGTTGTTCATCGGGGTTTAAAATGGAAATGTTTGCATTGCCCCCGTACATTTGGGCTTGAAAACAGTGCAAAAACGCACATGGAGAAACTACACGACTTTCGTGGAGTGCCTTTAAGGGTAATAGAAGATCAATCGACATCCTCCTCCTCAGCAAAAGTAAAAGAGACACTCATACCCAAATACGTATGCCACCTTTGCAATGAAGTTTTTAACGGTGAGCATAGTCTTGCCTTACACATTTTTAAAGATCATTCAGAAAACCCTTATGATTCGAAGAAGAAACGAAAACGAAACTACGAGGAGGGAGAATGCCACCTTTGCAACGAAGTTTTTACCGGTGATCATAGTCTAGCTTTGCACATTTTTAAAAATCATTCAGAAAACCCTTATGAATGACTCGACGAAGCGAAGAAACGGAAAAGAAACTACGATTAGGAAGAATGCGATTACAACTTTTATGCTTCTGAACTCGTGTCGTAACGTAACTCTTCAAGAAAGTGTCCCTTTTGGTGTGACGTCCTGGTCCTGATCTAATCTAGATGTTATGATTTCTTGAAAATTGAAAATCGAGGCCAAAGTTGCGATACATGCAGCTTGGATCAAGCTAGATCTAGATCTACTAAACTTATAAAAAGCGTTCTTTATCAGAATTTATTTACTTTATTTCAGATTGACTCACGACGATTAGTTAATAACTAGTTTTTAGTAAGTCAAATGATTAAATATTTAATGTATAAAATATAATTTTCAATAATTTATTCGGTGGTTAAATAATTACAAAGTATAAGTTAACTATTAAAGTACAAACATAAATTACCTATACGCTTTTATAAAAAAAACTTTATTCAGAGGATTATATAGTTTATCTTTCACAGGGTCTACGCTTATTTGTAAAAATATCAAAATCTGTTATACATCGAAAAAATAGTTGATCTATTGAAAAAATAGAATAAAAAAAATTAAACTAAATTAGCATAAAATACAATTTTAATTTCATGGTGTAAAATGCAAAAACTTTTATGTAACTAATGCCATGCAAGCGCACAAATTGAACAGAAGCAAAATCAAAGGAAAGAAAGGGTAAAAGTGGTAAAAGTAAAAGGCATGAAAAGCAGCGAAAAGCGAAACTGAATGATCATGAATCATGATCTACTACAAGACAATGAAATATTATAATCCTTTTTCCTTGTCTTGACTATACTATTTATGATGCTCTCTTTTCAATTGACTCGACTTGACTTTGTTTTGTTTTTTCTTCAAAACACGTACGTGCTAGTTTGTCCTCATCATCATCCCCCTCACCTCACTCGCTGTCGCTATCGCTCGCTCAAGCTTCCCTTCTCGTCACCTGTCAAAAAACCATTAGACTATGGCTGGATTAGCAAAATACTAAAGAAAGGGTGAAAGAAAAGAAAAAATCACAAAGAAGCTCAGCAGCTCAGCTGCTATATAAAAGTTGTTGTGATGTGAATTGCTTTTTGCTATCGGGGTTGCGGTTGGTTGAGTTGTTGTTGTCAGTCCATTAGCATTTTTTATCAATTTTACTCGTTTTGTATGGAATTAAAAGAATTGAAGAAGTGACAGAGCATAATATGTATAATTTATTGAGCCGGTTCTGCTTTTGTGTACCACTTTTTAAATATTAATACTAATTATAGCTACTTGCTTAATTGTAGTTTTTAAAGTAAAATAGAGTTGCAAGTGCAGCATTATGGAAAGATTTTGCATTCTTTGCCTCAAACGCGTTCCAGGAAACTTCCACCACAACGAAGATGAGTGCAATGATAATGATAAAACTGGATTGGAAACGGGAAAGGAATCGTGTCCTCAAAGATTTTTCGAACTTCTGGAAAAATACCTTTTTGAAGGAAGCGAAAGTGAAAGTTTAAAATGGAAGTCTTTAGTGAAGCTTCTTATAAACAGTGGGGTAAAATCAGGTGGAGGAAGGTTGAGTAGCTGTAGGGATTGCTTAACTGTTATCGAATCTTTCTGTGACCTTTTCCATAAAATGAAGGAGATTGAGCAACTCCTCCAGTGGAAGCTAAGGACAATTAAGATTATCTCAGAAGCTGCTGATATGGTTCCGGAAAGGTTGGCTGCAGTAAAAGGCGTTCTGCAATTGTTGGCAGCTGACAGCAACAACAACAAAGAAAAAATGGAAGATAATATTGGCGTTGGCAATGGAGCTGATCTGTTCTCATCACTTATCCAGCTCAAAAAATGCATCATTAAGAAATGTAAATATTTGATTTGATAATGGCAAACTAAAAAAAATAATAATAACATTTGGATTCGATATTTTGTTAACGACTCGAGCGTTTTTGGACAATTATGTTAGTTTTTAATACTTTTCTTCTCCAGGTTCTCAGAAGCTGCAAATTTTGGACTCTAATGGGGACCATCAGCAGCAGGTTCCATTCAAGGCGGAGGTTGGCGTAATCTTTTATGATAATCGTACCAGCGAAGAAGAAATTAATACTGTAGTAGAAGAAAACGTTGAAGCATTTGAAGAAGCAGAAGCATTTCATCCAATCATTACATCAGCTCAAGGAGGATACCTTCCAGATCCAGTTCCAAAGATAAATATGATAACTACTAAAAATCCGTCTTCATCCTCATCATTAACAGTAGCTTCAGCTTCCATCAAAATTGAAGACAAGCATCAGGAGCAAAACGTCAAGGATGATATTCTTCTTACATCATTCCAATTACGCGCATCACCACTGCCACCGCCGCCGGCGATGTCTACTCCACTTCAACCTTTCAGCAATCATCACCATCAAGTAGCAAATGAAGAAGATTATTCTTCCACTTTCGATTCGGCATTCCATCAAGATCGAGTGGATTTTATTGACGATCAAGAATTGGCTTATCTTAACTGGAATCTGTTCAAATGTAATCACTGCGATAAATGTTTTAAACATGAACAGAGTCTTCGGCTTCATAAATCTGCGCTTCATTGTGGCCTCCAGTGGAAATGCGGCTACTGTCCTACCACATTTAACTATAAATGTGGCGCGAAGTCACACATAATTACGAATCACATACAGTCTAATAATGGGATCCCATTACCATTAAAAGTTTGGAGAGTGAAGAGGGGAATATCAACATCACCGACACCGGAAGAAAATCATCCTTCAGAGAAAGCAGAAAAATCCGTTCTAACAACAGGAACCGAAAACATACCACCACCTCAGAGACAGATGCCGGTGCAAAAGCAGAATTTATACGGAAATAACTTCTTCACCTCCTCCAGAGGAATCTTCAAATGCGCTCATTGCCCCAAACAGTTTCACAAACTGCAAAGCCTCAAGCTGCACATAACCTGGAGACACTCAACTAAATTGAAACGCTACGTGTGCAAAGTATGTCTTAAAAGATTTTCAACTTGGCAGACGCTACTAACTCATACCAGGAGTGCCCATTTGGGAATGAGGTATAAATGTAAGTTTTGCTCAAGATTGTATACTCAACCAGGTACTTTACAGCAACATTTAAAGTTCACTTGTGACCGACGGCTACTACTAATACAACAGCAACAGCAGCGTCCAAATGATAAAGGAGTACAACAAAATGATATGGATTTACTCCCAAACGGTGCTGATCCTGAAAGAAAAACTGGCTTGGAAAAACAACCTTTCATTATGGCTAACGATATCAATCTTGATCGTACAAGCAACAACAACAAGGAAGCTCTTAAAATCCAAGAAGATCCATTAGACATGAATACAGCTTCGCAACAGACTTTTTCTGCAGAAGAAGAGGAGACATCGGAGCAGTTTTTATCAAGGCTTTTAAACTTAGAGGACAATGCCCATCCTCATCATCTTAATGTTTTCAACGGATCTAATTCTAATTCCTCAACGTTCGGGAGATCAACTCGTCGATTTGCTTGCCAAGTTTGTCGTAAACCATTCAAATTCCGGAGTAGCGTCTCCCGTCACATGAATGCAGTTCATCGGGGCTTAAAATGGAAGTGTTTGCACTGCCCACGTACATTCGATTATAAATGTAATGCGCAAAGTCACATGGAAAACATTCACAACGACAGTAATGGGATTCCTTTGTTTCTGCCAGTAAACGAAAGGCCGTTAGACCGGGATCAGGAGCAAAGTCAAGGTCAATACCGAGTTCAAGCTCAGGATCAGTTAGAAAATCAAGATAAAACGAAGAGAATTGCACCAACACCGACGACGACAAAGACATCCCCAGAAAAGTGTCGGCTTTGTAATGAAACTTTCAACAGCAGCGCCAACAACAACAGTCTTGGTCTTGGTATGCATTTTTGTTGGAATCGCTGCTTAAGTTCCTGGAAGAAATCTAATTACGAATGCCAGCTTTGCCTAACTAAGTTTTCAACTGTTACTGAGCTTCTGGGTCATAAGGAAAGTGTTCATTTTGGCAAGCGTTAATGCAATTTTTATTTCTAGTTAGATCTAGCATGTTTACAAATATTAGGTTTAACAGCACTGCCAAACAACAAAGTATACATCTATTCGCTTGTAAATTACTAATACAATTATTAAAACTTAACAGTTAAGCAATATGTTCTGGGGAAGGTTGTCAACAATGTAACCTAATCCCCGAAAGGTAAACATTTTTTTATTTGTACGGGCTATTCTTTAATTATTAGTTGAAATTAAATTTCGTTTACATTTTAATATTTTATTGGAAATTATTATTATTTGCTTTAAATAAATAA
>JAHZNJ010000645.1:0-11414 GCA_027744475.1 Lepidocyrtus cf. sotoi NNG-2020
TCAAGAAAAGAATTTGAGTTAAGTCTGTGCATCTCTGTTTGGCTGCTTAATGAAGCAATAAATATATTTTACAAGAGAACAAATGCAATTTGCATAATTATTTATTCAATGAGAACATCCTTTTTGTTTTCTCTTTCTCTCCTCATTTCTGCTTGTCTCTTTCTTCTGCTCTTGTCATGTACCCCTTAAATAACAATGATCAATTGCTTAATAGAAAAGAAAATAGAATGATAATGGTTTGAGTGAGTCGCTCAAAAACTTTTTTTCTTTCTTAGTTCATCCATCCTGTTCTGTTAATTTACCACCACCACACCACACACATTGTCAACATCATCAACTTTTGTCAATCGAATAGCCATCATCATCAAAAGTCTTAAAACCTGTATTATGCAACAGATTTAATGACTTCACTAAAAAGAAAAGTGACCAGGTTTAGATTTAGATGATGTCCAGCCAACAGCAGCAAGAGAGACAGAGTGGTGGTCGGTCGGTCGGTTTCTTTCTACTGAAAGTTAATTCTAAATCAATCAATTCAAATGGGAAATAATTATTTTTTGTTTCTGTGGATGTTTCGGCATTTAAAAAATGGGAAAAGAAAAAAAACTTGATCAATATCTCTATCCCAAAGGAGAAGGTGCAAACAATGCATGATTCCCTTGTTTTGTTTTAAAATGCTCTTTGAAGAGCTTTTTCATGTGCCCAATTCCATATGGCAAATGTAGTACGTATTTGGCATTATGGCGTAGTTGATTGAATTGAAATCAAGGAAAAGGGTTTCGATTTTAAAGATGAGTTCATTTGATCTAGGAAGATTTTCTTCTTTATTAGAGAGAGGATACCCCAAAAGTGAGGTACAAACGGTGACAATTTTGTCAATTGCCAACAGGAGCAAGAACCCATTCAATTGCTTTCCTGTACTATTTACTTACACGGACTGGGACGTAGAGATATTTATGAGGTGAAGCCGGAATAGCTCATTATTATTTGGTGGTGGCTTGTCAGCCATGTAATGGATCTCTTTATAGGAGCTCACAAAGCTCACCTCACACATACACATACAGAGAGAGAAAGAGGAGAAAGGGGCATGAGGGATGATAGCATAAACACAATTGAAAGTTATTCATGTCGTTTTTACAAGAGAGAGAGGGGAGAGAGATAACTTAAAAGAAACCGATTGATTTTCTACTGATAAGGCTAACTAGATCACTTTTTTCTGTTGTTTTGATACTTTAAAACCATGTGTGTGGCTTTCCTTCACTACCTTCCTTCACAAAAGTTTTACTTTTTTTTAAATCTTGACTTCTGATTTTTATTTTGGGTTGTGATTGTTGTGATGTGGTTAAAATTAAATGCGAGATGTATGATTTGAAAAGGGTTTTTATATGAAGATCAATGAATACAATTGAGAGCTATGAATATCAGTAAATCTGTAGACTTAAACTAAAGAAGCTTCTGCTGATCAGATCATCATCAAAATCATTTGATCATGAAGATTGAGTTTGTTCTAGCAGAATGGGACGATAATTGAAATCAATAGATCAAAATAAATGTATCCAGTCTTTCCATTGTAAAACAGAGCAAGGCAACAGCAGCAGTGCAGCGCAGCGTGTTGAAAGGTGAATCAGTATCACCATCAAACGATCTTAGGTAAATCAATTGTTTATATACCTATTTAGTTTAATCAATTGTTTATATACCTATTTGGTTTTGTCACATATTTTTGCCTTTATTTTGACGAAATTGTACCAATTGTACTTTCTCATAAAAATATTTTTTTTTGTTTTTCTTTAAAAATATTTTGTGTTGCATTTATTTATTGCAATTTTGAATTTTGTTAACCTACAACCTTACACTGCGTAAGCAATACTAAAAAGAGCAACGCAACAACGCAACGCAAGCGGTAACGCTTTTTGTTTGACCATGACAGACTGACTCATTCGATTACTTCATCGGTCTATCTTCACCTTATCCGCTATTATACAGAAATACAAAAGAATTTAATAAACTTGCCATTTTCGGATGAATTCACAAACACAATATATCTATAGGGGACTTTTTTTTATCTCTAATACCGTACCAGTACCACCACCGCCATTAAGATTCCATATTGCTTACATGACCCTTGAGTTGAACTTAGAAAAAATCAATTCAATCCAGAAAAAATAAAAATATTTTCATTTTTTTGTGGTTTTATGCATTATTGCTCGCTTTTTCTATCTCTTGAATAAATCTCTTTATTATTTTTTTCTTATTATTATTGTCTCGTGTACCTTTACTCTTTTGCATGAGAAGCATCTTTCTCCTTTTGTGAGCAGTCCTTCATTTTATAAAAAAAGAAGAAAAATATCTTTGTTTGATTCGTTCTTCTCCGTTAAATTGAAAGTATTTGAGCCGCACGAAGTGTGCACAAATTCCTTGCTTTTTTTCTTTTTCAATAATCGTTTCGTTTGAGTGGAATAGTTTCATTTCAAAACCCATTTCATTTTAAGCTATTTCACTGTGTGTGGCTCTAATTTATGTGTATTTTATTGAGCATTTGCGCTGCATTCTGCTGCTGTTTATTGACTCTTCATTTTTATTGCAATTTTTTGCGATAGGTGCGAAATCGATTGAATTAATTTAAGCAAAACAAAAAACATAATTTTTTGTGATGATTACTCCATTAATTGCATAATTACAATACAATATTATTCAAGAAGAAGATGAATATTCATTTTGTTTGCATGTCTCTTCAATTAAAAACGTAAAAATCGAGCTGAATTTCGTGAACTAAAAGAAAAGAAAAGAAAGAAAAAAGAACCCAATACATAAATTTTCGTTCGCGTTTTATTCAGTGGAGTTCCTGACTGATTTTATTGCATTAAGCGCACCTAATTCATTCAGGTATTAAATATATATATGCCTCCTTATGCTTTATTGTTGGTCATTTTTTATATTAAACTTATTTTATATGAGATAATAGTGCGTAAAAGTATAAACGAATATAAGGATGATGTACGAAAGTATGTACGTGTGTGTGTGTGTGAAGTTAAAGAAGTGCGCATCTGCTGTCTTTTTGTCTGTGGGGTCGAAATCGTCAAGTAGAATTACTCAGAGAAAAGGATCACCATCATCAACAACAACAACAACAGCAACAATAACCGAAAAGAAGAAACGCACTCTTCTTTATTTATTACGTGTTCTCTCATACACTTACATAATAATAATAAGAGTCGGACTTTTTTCTTTTTTGTTTTGTTTGATCGAGGGAGGCCTTTTTTAAGTTAAGCTAAGCTGCTAATCCAGTTTATCAGGAGAGACATGTGTGTTTGGGCATAAAACACGGAACCATCCTGTGAAAGAATATTCCTTGTAAATACGACAACGACGGTCAAAGCATGGAATGAGCTATGAGCTGAATTATGCACATTTTGTTTAGGAGAAAAGAATGTTGAGTTCTGTTTTAAGCTAATTGTAGTAAGCAACTGTTTTGCCAAATAAGTTTTATTTTGTAGGAAAGGTTGAATGAAATTTGCCAGCGGTAGTTTGTTTAGAGAGAAACTTTCGAAGAAGAAAAGAGAAAAGAATTATGCGTAAATTTTAATGACTTGGATTATCACTTTGTTACAGTTATTGTTTTGCTATACTACAAGCGTTGCTTTCTTTTTGGTAATAAAACTAGACAAATGTTCCAGATTACAAGATAAACTGCGTTTTAAATTGCTTCGAGCCACCGCCCACTTGGAAGCGATAAAATGTTTAATGTTACTTACTTACGAACAACCGCACAACGCGTGTGACAAAGAGGGTTGATCAACAAATTATCATAAGCTACAACCATCTACAACGATACAATGTACTTTCCTTCCGTTATCAGTAGTAGCTTACAAATAACGTTCGTTTAATAAAATGGCTTTGTACAAATAATGCCGAGATTTCTTGCACCCCTTTTCGTTTTGATTTGGAACATATTGTTCTTCTTGTTCTATGAAATTCAGTTGTCGGTTAGGTTATGAATGAATATATTTCGATTTGAAATGGCGCCATCATCATCATCAAACTTGGAACGTTTGGAGGTTTGTGACAAAATTTGTTTTTAACAATGCAAACTCACGTTTTTAGAACTTTGAGAAAGTTTTAGGGTTTAACTAGTATTTATTTATGCAAATTATTTATTAAAAAGGGTTAATTACAGTTACCTTATAATTAAGTAGATGTAATAAAACAAGTGATTGTATTCCTATCCATGCGTGAAACAAAATGACATCAAAGAAAAAGAAGAGCTTCAATCCGAATAATCAAGAAAAGTCACAAAATAGTTGTGGGACTCTTTTGCTTTTATCTTACTCGTCTTTTATAGGTAAGCCGATTAATTAATTCTCCGTCATGCCTTTCCATTATGAATAAGTACTCCTTTTTAAAAACTATCACTTAAAACCACTTTTGTCTTGTTTAGTTGTTCCATCAATTAAATATTTATCTAATCAAAGTTATTTTAAAAGATCACTTCTAGAATATGCTATCTAATTAGCAGCTCATTTCGGCCGCCTTTAAGAGAAGGTTGCTCACTAATTGTTCAATTTCTATTTTTAAAAAATAAAATTAGGTAGCTTCTCATGTCAGTCTACAAAAAAGACGGGCGGGCGGTGGTACGATACTGTGTGACCATGCATAATACGAATATTGTATCTCATCATCTTTTTACTTTTTAGTCTGTCTTTCAGTCGGTGAAAATTCCTTTATTTGCGATTCACGCTGTGATAAAGTTAAAAAGCAGTGTCTGTAAATAATTCGTGAAAAATCATCGATGATCAGATCCGAGCCGATGCTCTTTTGGTTTGTTGAGTGATTGCTTCTTTGCAATTCAAATGTATTTATTCTCTTTGTGCTTTTTTTAAAAGTTGCGCTTTCTAAGCCACCGAATTATTTTGTAACAAAAATACACATCAGATGTACGTTACTTCAAATGAAATCATGAAAGCTAATGATTAGGTAGGTTTTTCTTTATAATAATTATGAGTAAACAAGCTGAATAATATTGTTAGATTGCGTAATAAGATTTTTATTCCTGTAAAGGATGAGGCAAAGCATTTTTGTTTTTGCTTCTTCTGAACTGAACGTAAAAAACAAAACCTCAGGCCTGACCCTTGTTTTGTTGCTTGTTCTTTTTGTTTCTTCGCATCTTTTTTTACAGAAGGAAAACCGACACAAGCCAAACGTAATCGTAAGCCAGTGAACCTTGCTTGCCTGTTATCTTTTTTTCTTTCTTTTTCATTTAAACTTTTTTTATTCAGAAACTCATTTATCATTTCAACAAACAGCTTCAGAATTTCACAGTTCCCTTTCCGCATATTATCATCTCTTTCTGAATTATTTCATGATGTTGCTTTTCCATATTCGTTTTTCCGGTAGTCAAAGCACCAATCAAGCAGGAAGGAAGGAGAAAGAACAGACGATCAGAAAGAATGACAGAACAGTGGCGGAACAGTAGCAATAGCAGAAATATTTTAACTTTAATCATTTGATGAACAAAAAAATGTGCTTCTGGGGAATGACTTGGCACTTTCTAGAAAGTTCAGTTTGGATTGCTTTGTGCTTGTGCCCCCACCACCGCCATGCCACCGAGAGAGTGAGAGAGAGAAACTCCGAAAGACAGGAGCAATGATACGTTTCTTTTTTAATTAGGCTTGAAAAGTTCTTTCTCTCTCCTCTGAACTGTACGGTATGCATTTTCATTTAGAGAGAAGAAGAGAAAACGAGCGGCACTTTTAATTTAATCATTTTAGTTTATTCATTTGAAGACTCTAATAACGCTCTTCTTTTACTCAAATACTTTTAGCTTTTAATCTTCTTCTTCTCATGTCAGAGTCATTCTCATCATCATCAACAGCAACAAACACAAACGCATTTTAATTTCCTCCCTTTCCCCTTAAATCTGCTAGACAATTGAATTGGCTTTACGCTACTTCCGTAGAAACTCAAAAGAAGAAACAAAAATGTTGTAAGTAGAAATAATACCGTGTTTTGTCAACTTTAAGCCAAATTCCAACCTTCCAACGGAAGGAAGTCTGAACAATTCGGTATGCAACGGTATTCAAATGTTTTGTAAGAGTTTAACCACCAGGAACTGCAATACAAACAAAATGCCGCGGCAAACAGGCAGTTTTGTTGTACTTGTTTTTGTGGAAACATTTAAAACTGATGCCAAATAAACCAAAGAAATTTATCTAAACTACAATTTACTTTGATGAAATTATTATTAGGGATAAAGCTGAAGGAGAAATCAATCACTTTTTATTTCGTACATTTATGTACTTTTATTTTTGTACATGGTTCGTTTATGTTTGCTATTCAAAGAAAGGCAACTACTTATCCATTATTCAATTTATTGGTCACTGTTCTTGATATTTAGTATTGTTTAGTCTATTGCTGATTCATGAAATACATTTTTATTCACATGCCAGAAGAATAATGGAAATTTGCAAAAAACAATACAGACAAAAATGCTTTTGATTAGCTAATGAATAAATACCGGAGAAGTGGTGAGAATAATGACTATATTAACGTATCAAAAAAGCTACATAATTTTTCTTTCTTTTTTTCCTTTCATTCGTTTCTGTCTGAAGCTATTCCGTCAAAAATGGATTAGGCTTTTCTACTTTCAGCAGGAGAACAAGATAAAGTCATTTATAATGGCGTGTTTTTGTTGTAGTATTGTACGTAAGCAAAAATTAAGTAAGGATTATAGCCCTCACTACATACACAAAAGCACTATTCACTTTTTTCTTATTTTTAGTAGTATTTTTTCCATAAGAAAAGACAATGGAAAAAGAATTTTCTAAATAAAAAGAGCCGACAAATGAAAGTTGGTGATGTGATGATAAAGCTATTCCGTCAAAAATGGATTAGGCTTTTCTACTTTCAGCAGGAGAACAAGATAAAGTCATTTATAATGGCGTGTTTTTTGTTGTAGTATTGTACGTAAGCAAAAATTAAGTAAAGATTATAGCCCTCACTAAAAACACAAAAGCACTATTTACTTTTTTCTTATTTTTAGTAGTATTTTTTCCGTAAGAAAAGACAATGGAAAAAGAATTTTCTAAATAAAAAGAGCCGACAAATGAAAGTTGGTGATGTGATGATAATATTGAAGATGGGCAGAGGAACAACATGTCACCGCACCGTCGTCTCCATTATTTATCACATGGTAATAACGATATTCCTTGCTTTTATGTAAAGGAAAATACAATAAAAAAGGATTTGATTGGCTCCTTCTTTTTCATAATAAAATTTTTACGCTGCGCTTGTTCTTTTTAAATGGGGTTTGAATTAGTTAAAATTAAATTGCAGTTTTTATTCATTTTTTTCGTAAATTGTGAGTGAATTAGTTAAGAAACTATTTAATTAGCATAATGACTTGGACTTACGGTTAGATTCAATGATTTTACAATGATCTATTGCCAATGAAAATTATTACTTAAATTGTTTACCTTTATTTAGTATCACTTTCAAATCAAATTCACAGCTCATAAAACAATTTTGTTGAATTATTTATATCTTTATGACTACTGTGGTGGATTTATCGAACTCTATACCTCCAGAGAATAAACCACCAATATAAAACAGTAAAATAATGCTCCAGTAATGCACTGCAATGCAAATGCAATGTACTTCGAAGCATTTGAATCGGTGAGAAAAAATCGTTTTCTGTTCTTTTTTCATTCAGTTTTTCACAGACAAAGCATTTTTCATTTTTGAAAGAGGAAAAAGGACAATGGCATTTCCTCACCATCATTACAATTACTTATTGCAGCTCAACACACTACCTGATTAGTATTTATATTTACTATAACCCGTTCAGCTCACCGTTTAGTTCTCATTCCTCTTTGTTTTGCACGGTAATTCGTTGAAAATGATAAGTCAAAAAATGGGAAAGGTTAGCTAGCTAGTAGCTACTAAATAGAGGAGGAAGGTGTACATCATACATATTATCTCATACTAGAGGGAAGCATGCAATGCACCAAAATGCACTTAAAATTCCTCAAAGCTTATAAACCCGAAGCTCATCGCATCGTCATCAGTATCACATCACAAGCCATAAAAATACGATGGCATGATGACAAGTTGTAAATCAATGGGAAAGGAGAGCGACAGACATCATGAGACCAACAACAACAGCAACAGCGGACTTATAAGCTTAACCAAACATATTATTTCACATTACTACTGTGGGAAAAAATCTATTTGTAAGGAGACCTCTGATGAGCTTTATTACTTTACAGCCTCGTTAAATATATATTACCTATATGATACGTTTTGTTTACCAATTTCAATGCTTTTGAGCTTTCATTATCCGAAAATAAAATAATAATTATTACAAAAGTGATAAAGACTGAAACATTTTATTTACCTGAGGAAGGTCGATCACTGTAGCGGGTGCAGTAGACCCAAGCCGGCCAAAGATTTTGACTTCCACCATCACCGCCGGAAGAAGACTTTTTAGAATCAGAAGAAGCATTATTAGTATTGGCAGACTTTCCTCCTTTCTGTTGTTGAGCCGAATTATTATTGGTTGCGGCTTCCTTATTATTATTATTGCCGGTTCTGCTCGGAGCTCCCTCACCACCGCTATTGCTGCTGCTGTCGAGATTTACAGATTCCCCCACTTTCGAAAGCTTTTCATTTCTACCCTTCTCACTATTTCCTCCTAAAGTAGGGTATTTCTCGGATTTGTTGTTGTTGGTGCTGCTGCTGCTTCTTTTTTGTTGTTGGTGGTGGTAGTGGTGGTGATTCCGTGATTTATTTTGAGCGGTTGTTGTAGCTGCCGTAATTCCAGCCCCACCCCTACCATCTAAAACCATCGACATAATTGAATTAGGTGAGATCATTTGCATCGTCGCAGAGCCGGTTGACGACGGCCGTGAAAGATCAATTGGATTGGTAGCATTTTGGTTCCTTTGGTGATGGGGAGTCTCACGTTGCCCCGAAGATCGTTTCCTTTCATTTCCTCCACCACCTCCTCCTCCTCCTCCAGAGGAAGAAGAAGAGTGTCTCTTTGCCCCAAGACTATGTAAAGCAGCGAGAGCATGACTTGCTCCTCCAACATTATGACTTTTCCGTAAAGAGGAGGAAGAGGTGACGTTGACATCGCTCCCATTACCGCTATCGTTATTATTGTTATTATTATTATTGCACAGGCCAAAATCTGGTCGGAGAATGTTGGCAATGGAGAAAATTAAAGATTGGGCTGCAGCAACGGCCGCAGTTTGCTGTTGTCTTTGATGTTGCTGCTGCTGTGGAGTTTGTTGTTGGAGGTGATGATGATGATGATGATGGAAGAAACTTGCTGCTGCTGCTGCGGGAGACAATAAAGCCGCGGAGGTGGTGGAGGAGGGCGAAGGTGAGGTAGAATTATTTGTACTGGATGCCGTACTATGATTACTACTCGTATCGTGGTTGTTTATCAGATGTTGGTGAAAGAAATGGCTGTGATGGAGGAAGTAATTGGAAGGGTGTGGTAAAGTAGGGGAAATCTGATGAAGGAGATTGTGATGAGGTTGATGATGATGATGATGAAGAGGAAGATTCTGAAGATGGGGATGGATAATGCGACTGTTGTTCATGTAGGGAGAATCTTCTTGGTTATTCGGAGAATGTCGGGAAGATAAATTAGCGATATTAAATGGATTATCATTATTACTATTATTATTATTACGCTGATGATGAGAAGATTTCTGACTAATTCGATTATCTTTGTGGTTGCTGCTGCTACTTATTCGTTTATGACTTTTTAACCTTTTGGGTTGCTGTTGTTGTTGCTCACTCGGGTGGTGGTTTCTATTAACGTTTAGTTCATCTCTTCCTTCTTCGAAAGATTCAATTTCTTCTTCGAGGGAAGCACGATCATCTTGATCCTCTTCCATGATGATGGAAGCGGCCGTGGATTGAAGTGGAGGAGTTCGCAGCTGAAGAATGACATCTCACAGGTCGATCTTGAGAATTCGGAGAACGATTTCTGTTTTCTTCTTTATTGTTATCATCATCATTTCTGCTGCTGCTTCTACTACAAACTCCATTTATTTTACTGTTATTAAGTAGCCTATCATGATTACTGGAGGGCCCAACAACAATACCCTTATCATCCAAAGGTGTGGTGGTGGTGGAGGAGCTGTCGCAATCCATTAGCGGCCGTGGTTGAAGTGGAGGAGTTTGCAGCTGAAGAATGACATCTCACAGGTCGATCTTGAGAATTCGGAGAACGATTTCTGTTTTCTTCATTGTTATCGTCATTTCTGCTGCTGCTTCTGCTACAAACTCCATTTATTTTACTGTTATTAAGTAGCCTATCATGATTACTGGAGGGCCCAACAACAATACCCTTTTCATCCAAAGGTGTGGTGGTGGTGGAGGAGCTGTCGCAATCCATTATAATTTGCTCATCGTCCTTCCCTCCAATGCTGAGCACTTCGTCATTATCCTCTTCGGGCTCATCATCATCATCAACGTCATTATCTAAATTGATTTCTTCTTTTTGTTGCTGATGTTGTTTCTTTTCGTTTCCTCGGAGTAAATCTTTCACCTTTTCAGAAATTGATTTCTCTTCAACGGTCATGGGTGGAGTGGTGGATGAGTCGGCAGCCTGACTTCGGGGAGACTCGGGATGACTTAAAGAGCTGCTTGGGCTAGGAACTGGCACAGGGCTTCCACCGGGAAGTCTTCCGTTATGGACTAACATCGCTGCTGCTGCTGTTGCTGCAGCAGCGGCAGCCGGAGAGGGTTCTGATGATGATGATGATGATGATGATGATGTGGAGAAATGAGGGGCAAACTGCCCTCGGATGTCACCAAACTTACACTCATCAACTTTAATAATGGATCATTGATCATGAGGAAACTTTCTTTCTTAAGGGATTTCCTCCAAATATTTTAAAGATTTTTCTTGTTTCGGTTTCGGTTTACAGAAAATTCAGAAGATTAGTTGATTTGTTCAGGTCAACGAATATCAACAAAGATGAGTCGTTTTTGTTGTTGATGTTCGTGTTTCTTGAAAGGAAGCGGCTTGCGGCTTCTCCTCCTAAGAAGAAGAAAAAAGGATTTTTGCTTTTGTTATTTTTACAGTTGATTTCATTCAAATAGAAGAGGAGGAAGAAATTGAATCGTGTGTACGTGTTTTGCTTTGATGTGATATCTGTAACGTAAGTACTTGCGCAACTCCCAAAGGGCTCATTACAATTGGCTTTAGTTTAGTATTTCTTAAGCTTTCGGCATTTTTTCAAATCTAAACGAAACGAAATCATAATATTTTGACTTAAGCTTTTGTAAAAATTTGTAAAAGTCAGCAGCGGAAGTCACTCAAAGAATTAGTTACGGTTGATTTATTCAATGATTTTTCAGAGGAAAACGAAGAATGCCGATTTTATTTAATCATTTTGGTT
>JAHZNJ010000646.1:0-16133 GCA_027744475.1 Lepidocyrtus cf. sotoi NNG-2020
GAAAAAGTCACTTACTAAAACTGGTTCAGGGTTAATCCGGAATAGCTAAGCATGTGAATTATAGATAGACATAGAGATAAAAAGTTAATTTTCTGTTCAATTTTAAGATAAAGATTTTTTCCCAGAGAAGAGGACAAAGTTTACATAATTCAACTTCCAGCACAAGAAAGAGCCACCACCCGTTAGTAATACTCGTACAGCGAAACGAACATAAAGTAATAGAAAAGAACAACAAAGAAAGTTATAAACTAATGAAAATCCCTCTCCACTTTCATTTTTTATACAATACAGATGTACTGTTATTATCACTCTCTTTCACTTTCAATATGAAGATTGTTTTTCTTTAGCGTTTCTTTTCTAGTTCTATAACTACAGCAGCAGCAGCGACAACAGCAGCAGGGTTTTTCTTAACCCAAGCTATTCTTTATTGACTATTGACTTAAGCATTTATATTTGGCAAAATGAACATGATTTCATGTCATGTCTTTCTCTATTTTGTTCATCATTATCATCATCGTTCTAAGCAAATAGATTGTAAATGAATGAGGAAACGAGGATGATAGAAAAAAGTAGCTTTCCTATTCATCTACTTCCGACAAGAAGATTTATATCGTTACATAAAAATAAAATAGCAACAACTCAACACTATAAAGTTTCTACTTTCTACTACTACGCAAATAGTATTACAATGTGAGACCTAGTTTTAGTGTTTTGAATAGGCATACAATTTCTTTTTAATGAATGGGTGAATAGGAAAAGGAGATTTTTTCTTCTCCTAATAGAATCTACTTCTTTCTCTCTTTTTCTCTATTTATTCATCCACATTAGAATAACAATAAATGTAAAACGGAACTCTTTCACAGACATTTTGTACTACTTTTTTCTTTTCTTTTATTTCTCCACTCACACAGGGAGACCATTTCAAAGGGAAAGAGAAAAAGAAAAAGGGAGACAGAAAGAAAGCATTTTCCCTCTGGCTTTCTGTTTATATCTGGGTGTTTTTTATAATGGTGACAGTGACAGTAACAGGAGTAGTAACCCGGAAATAACAAAGTTGGCAAAATACATACACACACCATATACCACACAAACCGCACAAAGTATCAGATTAACCTGCTTCGCCTTCTGCTCTGCTTGCTGCTGTAAGAAATAAAAGTAAATGGATGATGAGGTGGCCGACGTGGCGCTCTAAGCATGTTTACATATAAAACGTGAAATACTGTAATGATGACAGTATCTTGATCTCCGAAAGATATACGTATATTTATTTCTTTTCTTGTATTGTGCTGTTATAGTTGTCGTTCTCAGTCGGACGGATACATAACGGCAAAAAACTGAGACGGTGACTGAGAGAGGAAACCAAACAATATGCTACACACCATAATATCAGTAAGTTTTCTGTAAAAGGTAAAGAAATTTCTTACCTCACAGGGAGGTGGGTTGCTCCGGTATGAGGGTACTATTTTGAAAGTGACCGATCCACGGGCTTCTCTCTGTTGAAAAAAACGGATATTTGTTTAGAAACATAGAGGGCACAGTTTAATGGCTTCATTTCGTCGACTTCAAATGAAACCTTTATATTATGTTTACTTAAGTATTATCCGAAAGTCTAATACTAGAATTCCGTATGTGACTAAACCACTCCACTACTATACTGGTTTAATACTTTACAAAATCAAAGCCAAATTTAATCCTCGTTATGCCCTTTCTTTACTTTTCCCAATCAAAAGACAGGAAGCTTAAAAGGACCAGACTAATGAGCCACAGCCACGTTTAACTACCAACCCAGTAGTCAGCCTGCGACCGCAAAGTCGCAGCACGAAAAGAAAGATGGGTATTGAGATAAGGGACAATAAATATATGGCGAAAAGGAAAGGGAGGAAAAAGGAAAAGGAGCATTTATTAGTGTCCCATTAATATTTATCTGCTGCTCTTTATACACACAAACTAATCTTCAGCGAACCTTTTCAATGTATATGTATTTTTGGCAAAGTAAGTATTGGCAAAGTATTAAGTAGTGTAGTAGCTTGCTTTGTTGAGACAATACGTATTTATGTTTATGTGAAAGTAATAAAATTAAAAGGGTCTTCTCTTCTTACCAACATATACACCCTGAAAAAAAACACAAAAAAAGGAAATTCTAAATTAACTCAGAGGACAAAATTAGAGAATTTTTCTTAAACTACCTAAAAACAAATTAAGCCCATCATCAAATACGCATTATTTTAAGTAATAACAAGCTTATACGCGTGCCTACACAAAGCAGGAAATGAGAGTAAATTTAGGTTTAAGGAGTTCTTTTTTTCTACAACCCTTCACTACCTTTTCTCCATTATTTTTATGTCGGAGAAGCCTGCAAGCCTTTTTTCAGGTTCTCTCACTCTTGAACGCTTGCATGCACTTGACAAGAATAATGTAAACAGTCTTCAACATCATCCTCCTCCTCACGCTTAATTTAAAACAAAGCAATTGCAACGGTCTGTATGCTTTCGCTTCAAATTACCATTTCTATTTTTCTTTTCTTCTCTGCGCTATATATTCTTTTCTACTTTTCTTTAGATGTCTCCATGTCTAGAGTTTAGAGGTATGCAATACAGAAATTATACGATGTTGTAGGTATATAGTCATAACTATGCATATAGTTAATATGAAACCCATTTCTGCTGGTGATTTTCAGCAGACCCATTTTCATATCATCAACATTATACCTATACATCCCTTCCCTCTCGATTATGCTTCATGCATCACTGCCCTTTTCCTTTACTCTGTCTTTTCAACATTAAGAAAGACGAACAAAGACGACGAACTTTTCCCTTAACATTCACTTTCTCCTCTTCTTTTTCTTCTTTTCTTTCTCCCACCAGCAAAAGAAGACTTTTCTTATTGCATATGCCCTTTTATTTCAGTTCAGAGATGTTCCAATGAAATACTGGACCAGACCAGGCCAACAGCGACTCCAAAAAATATTTCAAGAAAAATGTACAAGAAAACGAGACGAATCAGGAAAGCCAGCCAACATGGTGGCTCTAGCATACCCCCGTATTTCTTCCTCAATATTCTTCCACAATGCAAAAAAAACAGGAAAAAAAGACGACGACTACGACGTTACTTTAAGACGCTAACATCATATGCATACAAATGGGCTTCCACTTTTTTTTATTTTCCCTTCTTCTTCCTTTTCGTTTTTCGTTTAAGTAGGAGAATTGAGTTTCTTATACAAAATTTCAGGCAATATTCGTTTTAGAGCCACCTTTATTTCTTATTACAATTCCTAGCGGAACTTAGTGGATGTATGAATAAGGAAAAGGTATGATGGTATGTACCCATTTCATTTCCAGATTTTTTAAAACTTGAGCAACCAGCAACACACCATCACTTCCAAACCAACAAACTAACTTTTCAAGACTTCGTCTTTCTTCTTCCTAAAACATTTTTTCTCACGGCACAGTTTGGCAACTGCCACTATACATAAAGAAGAAGAATTCTATCATGAATGACTATTCAACAATTTTGCGTATAAGGAAAATCTTCAATAAACGTTCTCCGTTCTCCTACCACCATTCATCCCTAATTTTTTCATCTTATTCCAGTGAGTGAGTAGAAGAGTAGCATTAAAACTTTCTTTAAAGTTCCTGCTGCTTCTTGCTAGTGGCCCATCCATGCATACAATTATTATTATTATTATTATTGCATTAAGACACGGAGAAAGTAGAGAAATATCATCAGAGAATACATAATACTATCAAGATAAGCATCCTGATCATGATCGTGAATATCAAGCTACAGCTACAGCATAATAGCAGCAGCTCCTCCACCATATGCATGTTCTCATTGCCTTGTCCCTAATACGTATTATATTATTATAGAGTTTTATAACACAATGCAGTCAAAACCTAAATTTTTCTGGTTAAATTGAGGCTGGGTATCTTGATAAACGTAGCAAAAAATAATATGACATAATCCAGCAATATCATGGTCGTCCCAGTAGTAAACACGTTTCAAATCGGCAGGCAGCAGCCGAGGTGGCACAAAATAAGCAAATGGAAATAGCAACACTCTAAAAGCGGTTATTGTATAGGTAGTAGAAGTGTTTTCTCCTATCCTTAAATAGACAGGATCGACAAGATGAGTAAAAAAAGCTGTAACAATAATGCAATGAGGAAATAAGGTAAAACGGAAAACATTGAAAGTAAACAGCAGGAAGCATGTTTTGATGTAGTTGAGCCCTTGCTTCCATTTTTAATACTCGTATTCCGTAAACCGGAGCAACCTTGTAAACATTGCATATTTTTTACCCATTAAGTAAATCTGACTCTAAAAACGCTAGAATTTAAAGCGGTGAATTTTTAGCCGCATCTATTTTATAAACCACACAAAACCCATTTTGTCAGCAGCAGCAACAGCAGCATAGCTCAGCGTAGAAAAATTTTATTACAAGAAGGGAAAGCAGCAGAAACATTTGTGCTTTTTTTAGTGATAACACCTGACTCTGACTTCTTCTTCCTTTCATAACACAAGGCCGGAAGCTGAAAAAAGTAAGCTTAAATCTCTACATATCATCATGGCATGTTTTGTGTCACTGCATTGCACTACACAGTAGTGAGTGAGGTTTCTTTCACACTTTTCCAGGTTACTGCTGCTGTTGCTACTTCTGCATGCACCCATTTTTATGTCTGGTAATCTTTTCATCTCATCTCAACATTGTCGTCATTCATATCAGCATCATAATATCATATCGTATCTCAGCAAAAACAATGGTTATAAAAACAGACAAAATATTATCCATCTACTAACACCAGACACCAACACCACCACCGCCGACGACGACAACAACGACGCAAGCTTTAACCAACCAATTCCATTTCACTGCATGCATACATTATTATTACGGTGTATGTATACATCACTTACTTTTACTTACCTGCTTCCTTCCCTTTCCCGTTATCCCTTTTTACTTCTATCAATAATAAAAAATGACGCAGAAAACGTAACGACACACTAACATTTCCCTCACACGAAAAGATTTCGCCTCAGCTTTATTATTATTTTTTCCTTCTTCTCAGAACCAGTAAAGACAGATTACACGAAAGGTTTAGGTTTACACAAGGAATTCTGCTAAAACATGGTCTGAAAATCTTGTAAGAAAAGTAGCAAAGGCGAAAAAAAGAGAGATTTTTTTGGATTTCCCATTTGATCAAATAATATTACATTGTGCCATACAGATACTCTAGGTAACTAAACAGAACTTCTAAGAAATGGGCCAGCAGCAGCAGGAGCAGCGTCGTAGTAGCAGTTTGATATAAACACGGATCCAAGCAACTCCGTTATGCATCTCAAAAGACCCATTTTAGGACCATTTTCCAGTTTCAATTCATCCAACCGAACCTTATTTCCAGTATTAGTGTAAAAAGAAAGCTCTGCACATAGTAGTACACGGTATTTAGTGTAAAGGAAGACTAAACCAACCACCATCATACCATCACTATCACACTGACTACCGTACAATAAAAAGTAGATACTACAGGGAGGGAAAACAACATATTTCTCCAGTGGCATGGCATGGCATTGGCGTTGGTGGATGAAAAGGAATGGAATGTCTGTAGGTATTATTATGCATGTATCAACCAGAGAACATTACAGCCAGAAATATCACATAAACACACTTTACCCCTTTTAAATTACTTCTTTCCTCTCTCCTCCGTTCTACATATTTTCTCTCTTCCTATCCAGGAATGTGGTGGATCCCTGCCTAAAACTATATTCACATCAGACCACTGCGAATTGGAATGGTTGCAGGGAATCTAGGCACTTCCAGCAATGAAATAATAGTAGCTGCTTCTACGACACTTATTCTACAAAAAGAGAGAAAATGAAGTTTAAATTTGGATTCTGTATTCGCATTATGATGTGTTTTATATGTCCGAATGCCAAGCAGCCCCCCGCTAGGATACAATCATACACAATAATACAATCATCATAGTCGCATTCGCATTGAAAATTATAGAACGTGCTCTATTATTGCTCACTAACAATCGACCGCTTAAACCCAGCACTTAAAATTACAGCGTAATGTATGACCATTTTATTATTATGCTCGTCTTAAGCATTTCCATTCAATTCTTTTTAATGCGAATAACACTTTACGGAATTTATTACTTGAGAAATGGAAATTGCAAACTTTACAAGAGCTTGTGTGACAGTTATATATTGGCAATAAGATGTGAGAAATTTGAGGAAATTGTGCAGCAGCAGCAGCAGAAAAAAATTTCATGTAAGGAAAAGCAAAGTCTGTTTTCCGTTCTTCTTTCTCCAAAATTAAGTAAGCAAGCACATCCATATTACAAAGTATAGATAGGCCTCTTTAACAAGCATTTCAGCTTTTTGCTTATTTAATCACAGATGTATTGTTCCATTCACCAACAACCAGCATGGTCGTACTTTCTCTTTCTCCTCTTCCTTTTTTCTTCCCCTTTTTGTTTGCATCCATTCCAAAATTTGATTTAGACGTGTCCCATACAATACTTTAGATATCCAAATACATTTTCTATTTTGCAGCCTAACTCAAGTGTGAAATATTCAAGTCGTCTCCATTTAAAATTTAAATCGCATCGTCGTACGGCACAAGGGAAAGTTTCCCATCCATCTTCCTATTCTACTGCTAAGCTACTACAAAAAGTATACGTCATCATCATTCGCGGAGCAGACCATGCATTCCTTTCCTTTTGACGAGTAGTTTTTCTATCGCTTTTCAACAGTATCCATTCAACATTTGGCAGTTTATCTTGTTTTCATTCTTTTTTCTTCTTTTACAACTCCACCAATCTGATGCTTTTTTCACACTTTTTATTCGTTCTGCCGTTTTACACAGCATTCATCTTCCTCATTCTCTCTCCGGAATCTGGATTGACTAAAGTAGAAGAAGAAGAATGCCTCTTAACAAAAGATGATGCCAGGAAAAAGATGCTCTGTCAAGATGTTGCTCCTCTTTTCTTTTACTTTTGTAACAGAGAAAGAGCGAAAAAAAGTTTCCTCCTTTTACGTTCCATTCTCATAAAAATGCATGAATGATGTGAGAAAATAAGTGATTTACCTATTCTATCTTATTATTATTCAAGCAGAGCAATCGTTCCCTACTCATTCACCACTACTGCGACTTTGCCTCTTGAATTTTGCGTTACTATAAACAGAAGTCATTTTAAAGAGCACATTTTCTTTGTAAATTAGCAACGGCCATTGTTCCAACAGGGGCTTCCTATTCCTACACTTTGACCACTCTATTCCTACTTTAAATTATGATCATTAACAACAGCAACAGTCAGCATTAAACAAGTACTTGAATATGTATACAAAAAGAGAAAATTCATTTGTATCATCCTCAACATCAGCATTGCTTTAGTTCAGGTTTACTGTTGAAATAGATAGCAAAAAAGACAAGCGCTCAAAAACTCTACTGAAGCAGAAAGTGAAAGGGAAAGACAATTGAGATAATGTAGAATGACAAGCAAAGAGTGAAACGCATATTATACCAGAGAGAACACAATATAATCGTGATAGCAGTAGTAGTAGTAAAATGCAGAGGTAGAAAAACATTTTTGTATCTTCACATACGTACAACCCTGTCAACTTGTGCCCTCATGACGCGCTTTTCCCAAGAAATAGAAACGAATAAATGTACAAGGAGATAAGGATAACCTATGGCAGAAATAAACCCAGAAAATGAAGAAGAAAAAGAAGTTGAGAAAAGAAAAGAGAGGCAAGGCAAGACGGTTTTCTTTTTCTTCTTCCTTTTTCTTCATTGGATTGTAATAGTGATTGTGGGCAAAAGAAACAAACGACTATGAAGAAGGAAAATGCGATGGAAACTTTTCCTTTTTCCACTTCCAGACCGTCAATATCCACTCGTCCAGTAAAAACATTTAAACATATTTGCCAAGCAAAAGCAAGCGAGCCGAGACCCGAGGTCGCCTTAGGCTTATTCATTCTTTCTCTCTCTCATCTCAATCTCCATGCTCAGTTCAGGAAACCTAAACTTAATGGAAAGACAAAGTTATCTCAGCGGCAGCAAAAGATAAGATCACATTCCCCACGTCCAGTATAACATCGGATATGGAATAACTAGAAATCAGGACGTGGTTGGTCGGGCCTGGTCATCGCATTGTGGAGTTCTCTTTGTAGTCCAGAGATATCGAGGGGGAGAAAGTGAGTGCCATGCCATATGCATCATCACTCATCCTTTCTGGAAGAGCAGCAGCAGTAGTCGTCAAAATATGGAAGGATAACTCCTTATGAAAGAACGGGTAAAAATACTACGTGGAAAGAAAGTAGTGAGAAAAGTTTTCAGCAGCGGAAGGAGAACTGTGCAATATCTATTTTACCAAAAGATATAAAAACTGACTGACAAAAAGTCCAACAAGCAATCATACATAGACAAAAAATACTACATGCATTCATCTGCAAACATGATTTGTCTAGCTTGGCGAACAAACATCAATATTAACCAATCCTTTAGTTCTGTTAAAGATGCTTTTTCCTGTGTATTTCCGAAATGTCAATCAACAGCATTTTTACTGTTTGTGTTTGTGGAGTGAAAGTAGGCAAACAACTATAATAATAAGGAATAAAGCAATTCATCCATATATGTACATACATACTAACATGTGATTACTTTCACTTCCAATTGTAATTAAGTTTCAACCCTGTGTAAAATTTGTAAAACCATAATTGGTTAAAATCATAAAATGAAGTGTTTATATAGTACTTATAAATATGAATATTACAGCGAACGAATATCTGATGAGTGGTAGAAGTTTACTCTCAATATTCTCTCTCGCAGAGTAATTAATAATAATAATAACAGGCTAGCATAAAGAGAAAGAGAGAGAGAGAAAGCAAAAAGATTCCTGGTAAAGCATCCTGTTCATCATCATACATAACGATACTTCAAACACACGATTAATGTTCCCACAAGTCGAGCACATCATTCATGCATAGAAGCATGTATGGGTTGAGTGTGTGGAAAGAGTGAGTAGCATCTCCCTTTTCGAGTTCCCTTTTCATATTTGTGTAGTAGTAGGCTCAGATTTTTCTGGTTTTCAGCATCAGCAGGAGACCAGATAATAGTAACTGAATCACACGCAGTACTACATTTTCCGCAACAAATTGAAGAGTACTCAAACCGAGCGATTAAATATGTGCATAGAATTTCATATCTTTCATGAAATCTTCTTGGTTGAAATGGAATTTAATAAGAGTAGCAAGTACAAATGCCTCTTTCAACAGACTGCTTTTGGTAGACTCGTTTGTTATTATACGAACGAATCATGGAATTGTTTACACTCATCGTCAGATCAGATAAATTACACATATAAATTACATAGTCACTATGCTCAACTTTCGATTAGGCGACCTTTTCTAATTCATATAGTAATATGCACGCTACGTTTATTCCGTTGGAAAATTTGTCATTCCATTTGAACTTTATGTCAATTTGGAATTCTATAAATGAATCCAAAACTTACTAAAACGGTAAATGAATAAAATGGCTTATTAACGAAACGAAAATTAGGAGATTCCAAGAGAGAAAAAGTAAAGTTAGCGAAAGAGTATTATTTAATCTATTACATTAACTTATGCTGAAATTACATTTTTACATATTTGCATAGTTCCCAACATCCCAACTAGTGTAACAAGATAAGCCTATATAGCATATGCCATTCTCAGCAACTAACTTATACTGTCATTCCTAACAATGTAAGTTGAAAAATATGTACCGATTATGATTATATTAAGGAATATCAAGTAAGAGTTTGAAATTTTTTTATTAGGCCACACATTCATTCGTATTCGTATTGCTGCTTCCGTAGAAGGAAATGAGTTGTGTCATACGGCCCTTCATCTATGGAATGGTTTAGTGAAATTTGTATTTACCAATGTTTCTATACAAAGTGCCGATATAGAAGTTGGAGGTTATTATAAAACACTGCATCACAATGTGTATTGGGAAGCTTTGGAAGATATGAGAGAGAGAGAGAGAGACTTGGAACTTTCTCCAATTCGTTTTCCCTTCTTTCTTTCTCCGCAATTCATTCACTAGTTCCCTGCACACAGTATTGTACTACTACAACACAGTCCTTTAGAATCGTCAAGGAGACGGCCTTCGGAGGCTGAGCCGACTTCGTGGATCCCTGAGGTATCGATCACTTCTTCTCACAAGCCCGGAAAGTAGTACTCCGCTCTTACTCTTGCCCCTTCTCTTGTCTTCTTCTATGTATTATTATCCCGCTCCCTTGTACATTGGGAGTAGTAGTAAGTACAGTTTAAAAAGAAATGGAGATAGTTCTCTTCTCACTTCCCTCTCATGTAAACAGCATTTGAAATAGTATTCAGCAAAGCATCTCCAGATACAGAAAAAACTTCTGTGCCCCCACCTCGTCGTGTGTTTGCCATGCCAGTTAGAAGTTCAAAAGGAAGGGAGCGCATGGCCCAACAGTTCTAGAAAGCATAGCCTGCATATCTCCAGGATAGCAAAGCACACACATAACACACATATTCACTCACTTACATTGGAAAACTCTTTTAACCGTACAGCGGCACACATACATATATTATCTCCCATCTTGTCTTTTCTAGCCAGTTTTTCTCCTAACTTTCATACAAATATAACTACTCTCTGAAGCAAACACAGTTTTATATATCTATCTAGATGCTTACTAATACTGAATCTTCTTGCAAACAAAACTTTCTCTTTTTAGTAGCATGCTTCTTCTTTTCTACACCATTTCCATAACTCGTAACAGTATTCGTATCTCCATCAAAATCATTTTTATGCAATATTTTACTTTCATCTTAGCGGTAGACGAAGTGGTATTGAAGTCAGTTTTTTTTCTTTTAAACTTTCTCCTCTCTATACATAGGATTTGAAGCATTCCATAATAACTTAAGAAAAAATTTGATACAATATGTGAGCGGATAAAACGGAATAAAGTTACGATTGAACAACATCCCCTCTTGTCATCTTTTGATAGTTTTTTAAGTTCCTATACATCCCGCTAATGCTTATACATGAAAAATATTTCCGAGAATAATTTAAAGTTTACATATCTCTCTTTTCCTCCTGACCAAACCCCTCTCCTCACATATTAATAAATTATGCTTTAATGGCAGTAACCTAAACTCCTCGTCATCCATTACCACTACTACAGCCACGATGATGCTGCTTTCGACTTGGTACAATTTCTTCTAATGATAATGAGAATCACCATCTTTATTTACTACATTTACATTGCAAAAGTATTAAAGAACTAAACCAAAATGATAAAATGGCATAATAGTAAAATGGAAGCATGCGAGTAGTAAGTAAGTATTAAAAGTAAATCGAAAGGAATGAAGAAAAAGACATTGCAATCATCATCATCATCAAGATCTTATTCTCAATATTTACAATCTTACACTCCAGCTGCCCACACTTTTTAAGCTTTGCAAAGAAAAGAGAGAAGAGGGCCAACTATTTGGAAAGGAAAAACGAACAGGGAAAGGAAAGAAAACTAACTTTGGCGGACCTAATCCCTGTTTTCATTTCCATGTACGTACTACGTACTACTACTACGTGTGCTTCTGAGAAGTGCACGCCGCTCCACATTACATTCATCGTAGTGAAAAAACCACCCACTTTACTGGCATTTTTAGACAAGGACGAAACTTTTTCGGAATTTTCCTATTACTGTTCAACTGTGTATAAATTTACATTGAAATGAAACTGTATTGTACATTCTTGTAAAGGAAATTGAATTTACTTTAAATGTAGCATTAAACGTGCCCATGTTGTAAAAAGTCCTGCTGTGAGAGCTGTCTTACTGACTGTTGACGCAAAATGAAACTCAAATTCAGAACGGTTTGAGTAAGTTTTAAAACAATCTGAACTATTCTAGTGCTTAGCTACTACTAACTGCGCTATACCATACTAAAAGCCCCGACTTTGATAAAGATGCTGGTTTACTTTACACACTTTGTAGCATTAAGAATAGGTAATGGAATCGAAGCAAATCAGAAGACACTCTTTTGTAGATCAGATACGGTTTCTGATCAAAGACTTCTTTGATAACTTTTAAATTATAAAGGCATAATAATTTTATAGTAATACAGCTTTCCCTAATCTGTAATAAATAGCCTTTGTAGGTCGGTGTCACCGTTCTACTACCACATATATTTTAGCAGTAAGCAGCTAAAAGTAGAAGAGTGAAAAGAGTTTTTATAAAGTTGAAGGATATTGTAAAATAAATGAAAAATGTAAATTCACTCCCTATTTTCACTTTTCTACTCTCACCAACCACTACCGCCACACATCACTTTTTATCCTTTTAACAAAGGGAGAAGTGTGTGGCGGTGGTGGTGATGGTGGGTGATCTACGTTTCCCATTCTTCTTTCTTCTTCCCTTCTATATGCATCTTTCCTGCCAGCTTGTTTGCTTTCTAGATTCACTCAAATAATATAAAAAGTAAGCATGGATAATCTCCTATTACTTTTTTAATATATAGGCTGCCAAAAACTCAGATGTAGTGCTGTCTAGAGCATGATGTGAATACATTTTATGTATGTGTAATATGTGTGTTCCTAACTTTCGTTTAGTAGGCTGTTGTAGCAGCTTATTAGTGGTGGTGAGGTGGTTGTTTGGTTTCTACATGAAGAGAGGAAAAAGGAACATGAGAATCTCAACAACCCGTTTACTCTCTCCTTACGTTTACTGTGAACTGTTTTCCCGTTTTTCTTTTCTCTCATTTTTTACATTCATGCACTTACACAAAGTTGACTTACATCTTCTTTTATTCGCAAAGAAAAGATAGAGGATGGGCTCTTGTTGGAAGAGGAATTCTTAAACAAGGTACACATATGTTTGTGGTTGGTGGAAAGTGCCTAAACCTCTGCTGCTGCTTGTCTCCTCTAAGAAGGAGTTAGAGGAGAGAGTACGCGTAAGTTGAGCAATCCAATCCACCGTGAAAATTCATGAATAATAGCTTTTCACACCTTTCCCCACCTATGTCACTTTTAAAACAATCTGAACTATTCTAGTGCTTAGCTACTACTAACTGCGCTATACCATACTAAAAGCCCCGACTTTGATAAAGATGCTGGTTTACTTTACACACTTTGTAGCATTAAGAATAAAAAAATATGAGCCAACTCAAATACTTCAGCACGCTAGTGAAAAGGGGGAATGAGAGAGGGGAGGGTACACTTTAAAAAGGGAACAGTTTACAAGCACCAGGAAGGAAGACCTGAACTAAACAATGATTGAATAAATATTGACATGTTTACTCCCTATACCTAAGCTGAATGCTTGAAATCTCATCACATTTTACACATTTTTTGCTTATAAAAAGCTTCTTGCTGATGCTCATCCTCAGAGCCGATTTTCCAAGTCGAAAAACAAGATTATTTTAATGAATTTATTCCATTGTTAAATATAAGATGGAACAAACAACCCTCTTGAAAATTTATACAAAACTAATACAAATAATATAAAGCATAATAATACATTCCGTTAACTTATCCTTCAATTCTTGATTTCAGCATTTTTATATGATATTATTTACACTGCTCACAAAAGAAGCCTAGCCTACTTCTATTATAACGTTAGTTCTATAAACTGACTGAGAATATGCCAAAAGTTACAATTTGTTTTTGCAGTTCTTGTTCAAAAAAGACCTGAAAGAAAGCAAATAGCTTTCTCTGAGTTTTACCCCTTTTACCACCCCCACTTTATTGTTTTATAAAGTTTATAAAGATATGAATATGAGAGTTTTTTACACATCCTTAAAAAGGAACTTCTTTACATGTGTGGTCGTCTATATGTACACAAAAGGAAAATAAAGAAGAAAAAACTGCATGATCATCANCACATCCTTAAAAAGGAACTTCTTTACATGTGTGGTCGTCTATATGTACACAAAAGGAAAATAAAGAAGAAAAAACTGCATGATCATCAGGTCATAAAATTCCCGTGGTACTCACTTTCTCCAAACCGCATAAAACTAGTAATAAGCAAGAAAGCAAGTAGTTACGCGGAGTAGTAGTGAAGTGAACTAGAACACACACAGTAAGAGAGAAAAAGAGAGAAAAAGCAGCCTTCGCCAACCACAAATTTTCCCTGTATACCGTTTTAATGCCTTACATAAGTAACGATAATCTCATCCTACACTGCCGCCATTCCCATCATCGCATCATCGTCTTCTTCAACAACAAACGTACTTTTAAACTACGACATACGCTCGTTCCGTTCCTAGTGTATGGTATTATGTTAATTTCTTCTGTGCGGTTGGGTTTACTATCCTTAAGACTGAATAATGAGTTGCTTACTACAGCTAAAGAAAGCCTCGTAATGAATATAGAGTACGGTTGACAAGAGGCAGTAAAATACAAAAGGATATACAGGGTCTTTGTGATAACACAACAACAAGCAAGAAGCAAGCTCCCACCGCTGCTCTCTTGCAATATTTTAAGATAGGCGATAGTGATGATGTACATGCATTAGATTTAGAAGAGGATGAAGCAAAAATGAATTCACCTTTTAAGATTTCAGAGGTTGTTTTTATTCGACAGTAAAAATATTTACATAAGCAAAGCAAAGAGTTTACCAACAATGTTTTAGTACACAAGTGAAAACGATCACCTGTTTTTATATTTCTATTTGGATATAAAAAACATTAATTAAAATTTTCAACTCTTTATGTTACATACAAGAAAGCTTTTTAAGGTCGAGCAACATGTCTTTAAATCCCTTGATGTGTAAATATTTATTAAATGGATCGACTAACCAAACAAATGGGCTTGGGTTGGGCTTATTACAAACCAACTTTTTTTTATTTTAAAGCGGATGAGGATGGGCAATTACCACATTGAAAGTGGTGTTAAATACGCAATCTCCTTCATGCAATGCTTTCCTTCCTCCCATTCAATTATATAAATAGTAGTCCGAGAGAAAGTGCTTTTCACATACAAGCAGCAGCAGCAGCAGCAGAGAATCAGCTCTTCTTTAGAGCCAAATGTGAGAAGTTAAGGAAAAGCTGTCTATCAACATGCTCTATAGTAAAGAATTCACACTTCAAGTAGTTCATCCAATACTGTCTGGAACTATCTCCTTCTCATTCATTAATCTTAACTGCTTCAAGGAACACTTCCACAAGGAATCGTAATGACAATAGACTATTACCAGTATTGAATAATACATATAAGGGAAAGTTAACTATACTATATCGATTCTAACCCCTTTTATACTACATAAAACATATAACAAATATCCGAGATATTAGAGTATACATAGCAAACAATAAAAAGCTGATATAACTATTTCCTGATTTTTTTCCTTATCAAGTTATCATCCTAATTTCTTTTAGTACACGTTTCCACTTTCTCCACTGGATTTTTTTGGAATTCTCAACGCTCTTATAATCACTTTCACCATTTTCTGCTCCCACTTTCTCTCTGTTCTGCTTACAACTTACAATTGCATTAAAACTCCTTTTTCGTTCTCTTTCTTGTCGACGTCGTCGACATGATCCCACTACAAATACGCGAGTATTGGATGGCTCAATGAGAATGAGAAGGGAGTCTACATTGGAAATGGAATAACCATAGACAATCTTCAACATCATCATCGTCCCTTTAGTCTTTTAAGTAAGTCTTAAGCACTGCTGCTGTACCATAATAATATGAAATTGGTTGATGCTGGGTATTGCATCCGGCATAATGACTGTATTAGTTGTAGGAAGGAACAACGCAACGTTCAACTATGTATGAAATATCTTGTTTTTAACTACGATAGATTTCTGTGAAGTTAAGTGAAAAACAGAGAGCAAGGAGTGCATTATTGAATATTTCTCTGTGTTCAAAATCTTTATATTTCTGTAGTAGGAAAACACATATATATCTAGGTAGGCACTATATAACTTTCTACTTAAATAAAACAGTATCAAAAAACCATTTTGTGTTAAGTTTTCGTGTACAGAGCGTTTTCTGGTTTTTGGTACATTTGATAATCAAACGCATACACATAAGATTTTCCAACGAGAAATAGATTGAAATCTACGTTATTTTTATTTTCATTGTGAGATACTGAACTTAAAGTTCTTTTCCATTG
>JAHZNJ010000647.1:0-13082 GCA_027744475.1 Lepidocyrtus cf. sotoi NNG-2020
AGGAGAAGAAGATGAAGCAAAAAAGAACCACTGCATGACTTTAAATCATCTTAAAAGTGTAGAAGAGTTCAACGAAAGGGAAAGACGAAGGGCTATTAGAGAAGAAGCTCGAGAACGTGCTGCTCGACGTAGGAAACAAGAGGAAGAGGAGAAGGAAGATAAAGCTAATGCAAATAAGGATTCTTCCGCTTCCGGCGGAACAGAGAAGAAAGTCGAAGGAAACGAAGCTGATGGAAAAGCCGAAGCGAATTCGAGCAACACTACGAACAACGGTGGAGTTGAAGAAGGTGTCCAAATAAAGGTGGAAATTGATACTTGCGACGAAGACACCGGAAATGAGAAGGAAGACGAGTACGGTCAGCAAGATAATGAAGCTGAGGTAGATAAAACATAGATAACAGATTTTGGGGATTATTATTATTTAACTTTATTTTTCATTGATATGAACGGTAGTACATAAAATAATTTAATCGGGCAACATTAAATGATTTATGTTTGCAAATAATAATTCCTTCATAGAATAAAATGGCGGCTCAAACAAACTCAGCTAATGACGAGCATGAAAGCAATCAGAATGAGGCAGAGGATGAAGATGACGATGAAATTGAGCTGCATGCAAGGGATGACGTTGAAGTTGAGTCTGAAGACACAGGCGATTGGAGCCGACGGACTAGATCCAGTCAGCGTGGAGATGGGTCTTCGAAATAAGTATCAATCAACTATTCATTACGTAATACGTAGTATGTAGTTTACTGTGTCCCCCTAATTATATGTTGACTTGTTACACCTTGAGAGCGAACTTTATATAACATGATATTGTCAAGTTATTGGTAATAATGGTTGCTTAATGGAAAGGGGTAGAATTATTAGATAGTAATTAACTAATTAATAATTAAACTAGAGGTAGTAATTATAGATATAGATGGGATATTGTAAGGTAAGAAACATGACAGAATTAAAAATGTATGGCTGCTAAATTAATATTATTATGCTGCGTTCCTTCAAACGTATTTTTTCTCCTAAAATAAATTAGATTTGAGTAGAATAAATTATGTTTCGAGTTCACCTTTGTGTAGTAGTGGAATCTGTGGAATAATTTTTAATGAGCCATTTAGGTTAACAAATTTAGGTACACAATAATAATAGGATGTATTATAAATAGGACTGAAGATTTTTTTTGAAATAATATGTTATATAATATAATAATTATTATTATTCTTTTGAAGTTTAATAAAAATCTTTTGTTGTGCGTGGACAACTGAAATCTGTACGATATTGACCAAAAGTTTTTTTTGACAACTGAATGGTTTAATTGGTAAATTCAAATCCCATGAACATAAAATCTGTAAATAGAGTCCTTGTATTAACATCTCAATTTGACTGTTTTTATGATACTACCATAATTTTCAATTAGTGTCGTGTCGCAAGATTTTGTTTACTAAACAATGATCATAGTAAAATTATTTCGTTAGCTGCTGCTATCCTACCAAAAATACTGATTGATGGTGATACACTTTACCTCACCTCGTAGAGACCGTTTTGATAGCGAAAGCGTACGATTACTTTTTAAATGATACGTACAATCTTTAATTTAAGCCAACCAAACGCAACGATGCGCTGGTGGTATATTGCAGATTAGAGGCTGTATACCTTACCACACCACTATGTTACTGAATGAAGTTGGGTTTTAGTTAAATATATATCTCTCTACACAAATTATGATTTTTCCAAGGTATGTAAGTTAAGTGCCTGTTTCCTTAACGATCCTTGGATTTTTCATTTATCTTTACATACATAATTTTCCACATATTATATTATGACATGTACATTACATACACACACGATTTTAATTTTTTAGCTAACTCGTTCAGTCAACTGTAGTAATTTATCTTCTTATCGATAAAAATTTTTATACATGAATTTATCATGCATGTTTTCCATAAAACAACGAAGTTTTTTCTTTTAACAATTAATTATTATACTGTACTTTAGCCAGTTTACGACAATATTTTTAGTATAACAACTTAGTTTTCTATTCTCTTTCTTAAAACATCTGTATAACTAAAACTCGAGATTAGACAAGATATTTTTTCTAGCTTTGCGTATTATTTTTGGAAGGGTTTCTTCGTAGTATAATATTACAGTAGTAGGGAAATAATAAATGTTTCCCTGCAAAATAAATAATATTTAGTTGTAGTTATTCCGCGGAGGGTTTTAACTCCTTGATTTGTTTGATTAGGTAGGCTTTCTCGTCGTTAAACTGCTCATCTTCGGACCTGTCTTCATGAAACTTCGTTAGAAAATCTATCAGTTTTTCCTGTTGGATGACATGAAACAAATGAGATTTTAATCAATGAAAGAAGTTAAGATATTTTAGATATTTGATTAAGACGTGAGAAGATTTTAGCTTTGAAAGTTAAATAATATACCTGATTACGCAGTAGGATGTCCAGTATTGGCTTTGGCTTGTTTGGATTGGCCACAAACACCTAAAACCGATTTCAAAATGTTTAATTTTAAAACCTTAAATTGCAAAGGACTAAGAAATTGTTATTTGTTACATTCGCATTCGTAAGTACGTTTAACAATCGCAAGTCGCAACATAATTATTAAAATTGCAAACCTTAAAAACATGGAAGGCTTCAAATTGAATGTTCCTCGATTTTTCTTTAAGCATATTCATCATAAGTTTTAAATTTTCAGGGTTGGAAATGTATCTTGTCATCACCTAGTATTATTACACAGAAGGATTAAACTTGTAACACTGGTTTTCTTCAAACTTACGTAAAGCATGTTTTTATTTCATTGAGCATTACCGTAAAATTGTGCCTATCCAAGAGTAATTCGCCTAAAAGCTTCAAACTTTGCCTCCTTGTTACATAGTTTTCAGAGTTCAGAAGTTGTTGGTAATGACTAAAAACTTTATCGTAATTAGCCTCCAAGAATTCTGCACTTAGCAGCTTATGACGGGTTAACAATTCCTAAAAATACACAACGAAAAAATAAAACGCATGCATTTGTTTGTAAAATCCGTGTAAAACAGCATCATGAATCATAATATCGTTTATATTTTCCTCTTAAAACTGTTTTAGGGTGTTATTTATCTTGAATGTGTTTTCGTAATTCAATTTATTTTTTAAAAAGTATTATGCTTACCCTGAAATAAGTGTAAATAGAATTTCAGGTTTGGTGCATATGTACTCCGATGTGGGAGATCGTGTGCCAATATGCCTTCTCAAGATATTGTTAAAGATCTGTGCAACATCCTTCTTTCCCTGTAAAGATATGATTAAAATATAAATCATCAACTATTCCATACTCCGATTGTTTTCGAGAGACATACGGATACTATAATTTCTGTGTCATGGTACATATTGTTACCGTACCTCGAATTCAATTCTCGACAGATTGTTAATTAACAGAAGTAGAAGGTTCGAGTTGTATAGCTCTGCAAAAAAAGAACGCTTTAAAATATTTGCATATGTGTAATATGATTTTGTTATATTAATCATTTATTGTATACAAATTGTAATTCATCTAATAAGTAATAAAATAATAACCTTGTGAAAGTTGGGCTATTAAAATTTCAGTCTGCTGTTCCGTGTCAGCTGCACCAAACAGAATAGACTTCACGTTTGCGAGTTGCTTCGACACCTCCTCCTGTGCTTTCTCCGCTTTCTTATCACCTCGTTCTAAAGCCGTCACCGCTTCCTTTAGTGCCTTCACAACCTCGGTAGGGTTTTTTTGCGATTTCCCGAATAAAGGCATTTTTGGCGTATGCTTCGTTACCTCGTAAAAATACACTTCACAGTCCTGCACCGAATGCCAAGCTAATCTAAGCACGCGGAATTTTTAATTTTTTATGCTACAAGTCCGTCAAAGCTTAAACTAAACTTTTTCTTAAAGTTTTTCCATCACAAACCTGAAAACATCAGTAAAAATTATTTGAATATAATATGATTGACAATTAAAAAATTTTGATTTGAATAACTAAAAATTCCAATTAATTAAATCTTTTTCTCACATTTAATAACTTTTCTAGAAGATATGTTCATAGTTCATGACTATTTCGCGATGCACAGCTGATTTTGGATTTTATTAAAAATATATTATTTTGCTATCTCCAATCTCGTGTTTATCACTTAAAAATATTTTCCATTCTTCTACGAATTTAAGTCCTTCACAATCAATCACACGTTTTGGTTCCTTCTTCTCACATGCTTTTAGTCGTACTTCTTCCTACGTCCTAATTAGAACATCTTGATTATCTCCACGATTCAATAGCGGTTTAACTGTAAAAAATATTGAATATCGATTAAACATTAAACATTATCATCATATCACATCACATCAGTTTCACATCAACAACACAATAAAGCATCGGCTACTTTCCCTTTTGATAATAATCAATAATATTGAAATATTGCATGACACATGTCAATCCATGTCCTCACAAGGAATGAATTAAATAGTTTTTTTCTCATTTCCTTGTACTTAACAGAAAGAGAATAAACTAGAAAATAAAAGGGTTGTGTTGTGATTGATTTGATTTGTATTGAGTGGATACGACCTACCTAGTTTTTATTTTTCCGATCCTTATAAAAATATTTAGCAGGTCCAGTAGCGACGACGGAACGTTTTCTACTTTCTCCACTGGCACGTAAGTATTAGTTAAAAATCGTATTCAAGGCTTGGTTTTTAAATAAAAAGTTTGTACGTAAGTAAGTAAAAGGCTAAACCTCCACTCTCTTGTCAGCCAGAGCGGTCGGTCGGTGTTAAAAAGTAAAAGTTAAAAATATTTTTGTTTACATTCTCTCTGTTTTAGCTAACTATTAAACGAATTATTTTACTGCTTCATTTCATAAACTCGATTTGTATCTTTGTAGCTTTATTATACTATTATTGCTGAACTTCACAAAGCTAAAATCATCATAGTATTTTGTATTTAGGTCAGTCTCTTTGCATTTCATGCCTAATAAAAATGTGTATCAATTTTAAATTTTCAATAGATGATAGTCGAGAAGTTATTCACTATTCAATTCAAATCTCCACAAACAATGAATAAAATCTATTTCTGCTTTTGCTAGTTTGATTGTGTCTGGGCTAGTGGGCTGGCTACTGTTTGTTGTTTTTATTTTTGCGTGCACACGAGATTTTCATAGTAGTATGTATTTCTTTTGCAGCTTTCATTGATCATAGTTCATCCTATCACCATTTATACCACCAACCGGCCATAAAAATATAACTTTTCTTTTTCACTGCGTTTTACTTCGATTTTTGCAGTAGCAATAATAATAGCAGCTGCTGCTTCCCTTCATTTGATTCAGCCAATTCAAAACTCACTTTCAAGTTGAGTTAGAAATAATCCATTTCATTGCTCATCTCATCCTCTTTCAATATAAATCACATTTCACATAATTATCATCTTTCTTTTTTTGTTAGTAATTTGAAATTTTGATTTGAAGTATGAAATGAAGGATTATTTTTAAAAAAAATATTTTAGCTTGCAGAAAAATGCCTTTTTAAAACAAAACACATAAAGATGTTTAAATTGCTGATGAGTGAAATGAAGGTATGTTCGTTATCAAGATAAATGAGCTCTTCTTTAAATTCTTTGCACACACACATTAAAAACTACTCTTTCTTTCCTTACACTTACTTTTATGATTACTTACTATTACTATTACTACTACGAGCGATTCACTGCTTGATGATAAATATGTTTCTTTTCTATATGATGAAGATTAAACAAAAGACTGCGATGATGATGATACGGTACGATCCGATACACTTTTACAATACACTGCTAATGATGATGAAGCGAAGTGAAGAAGATGATGATAAACTAAACCCGTGTTCAGATTACAAGATCATTTTAAATGACGATGATGATGGTGTGTTGGTGTTTTTTTGTGGAATGATGATGATGGTCGTTCATTCTCCTTTCGTCTTTTTAGTCTTGTAATTTTGTAAATATTATGTTGATGACCGTGTCCGTGTGTGTTGTTTCAAAAGAGAGAGAATGATCGAAATGAATTAATAAAGAAGAGAATAGGATAAAAGTCTGATAAATGAATTGATGAAGCTATTTATTAGGTTTATTCAGATTCAGAGTAATACAGACGTTAGTTGGTTTTATTCGCATCTGTATCAATTCAATTTTCTTTCTCACACCAGTTCAGCTAGAGCTCAGCTTCAACTTAAGAACTCTCAAAACTTCACCTTTTCTAAAAAAAATGAAGTAGGCAGGCAGGCAGGCAGAGAGGATTAAAAGAGTATGACTTTGACTATATTTTATGTATCAAATGAAATGCCATAATCGCTTATATATGTATAGAGTATAGAATAGAGAGAAAGGGAGAATTTTCTTACGAATGAACTGAAAACTTTCCTAGAGAGGAGAAACCCATCATCACAAATCACAAAATACGTGTGTGTTGTGTGGTGTGTGTTCTTAGTTCTTAGCTCTCCTCATCACCACCACCACCACCGCGCACCGTATGTTAAGACCAAAGGATACATTTTTATGCATAATATTGTATTTCTATGAAAAAAGGGGAAAAGTTTACGGATATTTTATCTTATATCGTATACTATATGCATATAAATATGTGAGAAACAGGCAACCAAATGGTAGTGAGAAACGAAGAGAATGAAATGACGATGTCGATGCATATAACCGTAAAACAGTGGTATTGTTGTGTGATGCGAATGAATGCAATGCGATGGTATGTAGTGGTAGCTAGTTTTCATGCGATCATGAATATAAGAGGATGATAATATGATGATGACGATATGTTCACAATCTTGTTTTGCTTATATATACGCGTATTCTCTGTAAAAGACCGTGACTATGAGTAAAAGTGTGGTTTGGCATGTTTGTCGATTTGATGGTGACGAAGTCGGTATTTCAACGGTAATGGTACAATCGCATTATTATTTCTCGTTGGTCGCACTGATGGTGGTTAATTTTTTTATAAGAGCTAGAAAAGAACAATAGGATTTGAGGATTTTGTTTTTAAAAGAACGCATATGACTATGACCTGATAAAAATATCTATACGCAAATGTCTTCTCCACTTTTTTCTGCAACAGAATGAACTTTCTTATTGTTAGGTTTTTACAAATTGGGAATATTGGGATTTGTCATTAAAGTATGCTAATTTGACTGCTTTCTTCCATGTTTTATCGTTGAATCTTTTATGGTCGAGTAAAAGTTTTCCGAAGAGTCCGCTGAAATCAATGCAATTGACAGAAAAAAAATCCCGTTTCTTTGTTGCAAGATGCCTTCGCTGCATGTATGAAAATAGATGGAGACTTTTTTTTGGTTTGTTGACGATTTAATGATGTCGATGATGACAGAGAAACGATCAGCATATTATTTTGGATCATGTCAAGTGCTAGTCATGCCACACGGTGCGGCGCGGTGGTGGTAACGCTGATGAAGGCGATGTAAGAAATTGTACGGCTTTTAAAGCTATTTTGTAAAGCAGCTTACCAGACACTTCACGCAAACGTGAAAGCAACAAAGTAAAGTACGTTGTAGTAGATACTGTACTTATAAGGAAAATGGAAAATTATGCACAAAATAACTATCATACGACAAAATAAAATTACTTTTATCGCTATGTGTGTAAATAGTAAAGAATGCTTTAATTAACAATTTTAATCAACATTTCAAATTCATTTTCATGTACCTAGTCCGTATTATTACAGTTATTCAAGCAAAAAATAAAATATGCGAATGCGACTTAATCTTAAATTTATTGCTACTAATTGCATTGCATACGTAAGGACAAGCTTTGGAAAACAACATAGAAGCGCATGACTTTCCTCATGAGAAAATTAACTCAAAACAAGTGTTTTTGTTTTCATAATAAGCTAAATGGAGAGAAGTAATGTGCCAACTGCTAAAACACTAAATCCGTGTTTTATCAAGCAAAAATGTAAGGAAAACAAATTATATTGCATGAATTGTATGTACGAAGTACGAGCTACGTGAATCAATTAGCCGAGGAGTAGGTAATGAAGGATATCTATCTTCAAAATCTTTATATTTAGCTATATGCTATATGCTTTAATACTTTGATTTGATTTCCTACTCATATGCCTGTTTTTCTGCAAAGTGGAGAGAATAATATATAATAATACTTTCCTTGTTTCATACAAAGTTTTGCTATTCCTTATCTACTCTTATGCGTTTGCGGTGCCCTTGATGTTAAATCGATGATGTTTTGTTTGTAAAGGATTTGCAAAACGTTTTACAAACCATTTATTGTATCATTTTATAATTTTGTATGTTTTCTTCTGCTTTTTTTATAAGATCCAAAAACTGTTTATTGGCTCCTCTCTGCAGTAAAACACATTTTTATTTTTGTCTCTCTGCTAGTTTTTATAATGTCTGTTTGTTTGTAATTGAAATCGCATCATATAAAATGTATTTTATTATGTGTAGGTATATTACAGAGACATTCGGCGAGACATAAGAGTGATTATAAACATGATAATTATAAAAACCGTATGATCATGATCCCTTTCCATATATAGCACATCTTAATCTTGAGCAAGCATTATTAATTTTCTAATGTTTGTTTTACCTTCACTCTCCAGAGAGAGATTCTGATTTATGAATTGTCGACGAAGTGAAGTAAAACAGCCAAAAAGATGCATAGTTTGTATAAATATTTAACGTAACCAAAGCAAGTGTCAAATGCGCATAATTCACCATCCCCACACGCACACAAAGCGATTAATGAGTGGGGGAGTGTTTACTTGGGAGGTAAAGTATATATATTGCATTGCAACTCTTTTCAGGAGCTAGAAATTAATGTCTAATAATCTGAGCGCGTTTTGACAAAATGGGTGCTTGGTTGGTAAAATAGAAAATTAAAGTTTATAGCAATATAGCAATATGGGTAAGTAACAGGTATATTGGCTTGGCTTGAAGTACTTATTACATATACATATCATGGATTTCTCATCTCACCAATTTAACCAGTTCATAAAACGATTACAGATAAAAAGTATCGTTTATTAATTCCATTTCGAATTCCAATGATGATTAAATAATTCATGTCGGTCGAACTGCATTTTGCAGCTTGTCATATAAGAACTTCGGAATCGAATTGAAAATCAGTTTACGCAATAATCGGTAAAGAAATTCCACAATCGCTGCTTCATTATACCTGTTGTACTACTGTAGCATAGGTTTATTAGTTCAGCATTACAATACAAGAAAAGAGTTTTTCAACTTTACCAGTGTAATAATTAATAAAGCTCAGAGAAGTTTAACCAAAACATGCCCTGCCCGTACCGCGTTATCAAATGTAATTGTAATTATAGTGAAACGGCAACTGTTCTTATTTAGAAAGACTATTTTTTCCGCATAAAATTATCTCACTGATGATGCGCTATGAGCGAAGAGCAACTTAACAAGTTCGTAGCCAGAAAAGCTGATTAGCATCATCAACCAGCATTTTTCTGTACGGTCAAGGTGAGAAATAAATGATAATATAATTTACTCCTCATTGATTGACGATAATGAAAAGGAATTTTCATCAAGTGCGCTTACGTAGCTTAAATACATACACAAGTTGTTTTTGGTCTGGTACAGAAAAAATACACTAAAAACATTCCTTGCCGTTGTCAACCTTATTGTCTTTTCCTTTACACACACATGAAGTCTGAAACGGTCGATTAAATCGGTATTTGTAATACTTTCTAGACTGGCTTTTGCAATGCCTCTAGGTTATTGTGAAAACTAATCGGCTTTATTGTAAATCTCTCGGTGACTCGTTCTATGCAATGTGCTGGAAAATAATGGTTTATGTATTAATTATACTCTCATTTAATGGTACCAATGACGTGGTATAATAAACATAAGCTACTAACGTAACTATTAATTTTTTCTTCGTATTTATTTTACAAACAAATAAATTTTATTTAAAGGGCAAGCTGCGTTGTATTTAACGATACTGGATGTTTGCATTGCGCATTGCTTGGAATACTGGCGATAATGATCTGATGATTTTCTCATCATTTGACTTTTAGGAGCCGTGTTTTCCTGATTGCATGTCCAAGATTATAAATGATCAATTAGATTCTATAATCTACTGAAAAATATGTATACGAATCACATATTATACAGTGGGAATATTTGGCAGAAATACGATATATAAAGTTAGATTATAAATGCTTCTTACATGTTTTAGATAGATATTATGTTTAAAAGAATTAGTGTTGATAAGTTTTTTTTTCTTATGTCAAAGTCAATAGTGTTATTTTCTTTACATGCACCAGCCCTTATTACTAATTACTACTTGATATCAACTGCCTGTTACATATATTTGAGATAAGGTTTGGTTTACTAAATGTTCGTCTGATTTTGATTTTGCTATGTAATAATTAAGATAGTACTACATTATAAGCATGGTACAGTATATTGCATTGCAAGAATAATAAAATTGCGGTCAGTAGATTTTATATTTTTTTTGTGAAATGGGTTGAGTAATGTAAAAACTGCTTGTTTGCGTGTTTCAATAAAACTTAAACAAGCAACCGGAAGACAAAGATTTGTTGTCAAACCCTACTTTAAATTTTGTCATAGTCATTCAATGTCTAATGTAAAATTACAGCGAATGCACGATAATATATAATTACAGTAGAGTAGCAAATAATTGTTTATGCAAATGCTTACAACTTAGCATTACATTAAATAGTAGTTTGGCGTTGGCGATAAAAAGAAAATGATTACCTTTATTATCGGCAGGGTAGGGGCATAATTCTTCCATACTCTCAGCTTACATTTAGTCTAGTTAACCTGATTTTACATTCATTTTATTAATACGATTCCGATGAGTTAAAATCTACGTTCCAATATGAGATTTGCCAATTTGTTGCTAATTTTGTTTACGCTTACTACACGATGGTTGATTGATAACGACTAATTTAGCCGGTTTAAATGGTTTGAATGGTTTCTGCTCACGTCATGTCAGTCAAGCATACTCATTATAAAATCTAGTCTGTTTTCCCCACATTATCTTGATTCCAAAATTCCAAAAGTTAATGCTGATCACCTCAAGAACCATTTTCATTCAAGTTCCAAACTTTCAAGTTCATGCTGATCCGCGATATGATTTTAATTTGTCTACTTTTAATACCACCAACCCACTAACATCATCCATTGAAACTTACACATATTGATATCGTTCATCGTTTGACATAGATGGCCGAAACTGAACTGGCTTCTGGAGAAATGAATAATATTATTGATTAATTTTTAGCAAATTTTGGTCACTTCCATTTTATGACAAAGTTATTCACTGATAAGGTTATGTTGATAGACTGATAAGCATATGTCTGTGACTGCTACGCATGATAATAAATGATAGCTTTTATTTTTACGTACTTACTTTTTGACGAAATTTGCAATTCTCAACGCGAGTTCTTCAGACAGCAGTTATTCTCCACTAATTCGACTAATCAAATCACTTGCAATTTTACTGTATTTTATTGTCAAAATTCAAATCAACCGACCACTTATCATTCTATTTGCAGCTAATTGTATATCAGCAATTCAGTTTTATTGTACTTACTTAATCATAATCCCCATCACTTACACTTTGGCATTTCCTTATTCACTTCTCAATTCGATTATATTTTCATTATGCATCATGTGTACGAATTCGCGGTTACTTTATATCTCCTTCTTATTGCCTTTTTGATCTATTACATGTTTTTCAGTTAGTCTCAGTTATTAATTAACAGAAAAGTTTTTATTTTATTATATAATAATGATTTTAAGGATTACTGATTTTAATTTATTACGGCAATTTTTGCTTCTGCTAATATTAATTTGTTCTGTGGTGGTGGAGTTCGGATATGGAAGCCAGTCAAAAGCTGCCACTGCTACCGGACGCGGACCCGATCAGCAACAAGCTCAAACTAATCTTCATCCACCTCCATTCTTTCATGTAAAAAATGTTCCCAGGAAGGGTGGCAGAACTTGCGGGAAATTCTCTCCCGAAGTGTTTTATGATAGCATTGGCCATCCTTCACTTTCACTATTATATCATCGTAAGTTTAATAATATTATGTTTAAATAAAATTTTTAAAAAATACAACTAAAATCCTGAAAGCAAAACAATGTGACGGTTATTAACTACTTTTTGTAGGTGGACAAGCTCTGTTTGGCGTTTTGATGGACAAAATTGAAGCGTCATATTCGACTTCTGCTTCGGATTTCAAACATGCTCAAGTCCTGAAACAACAAAACTAAAGAGCAATGGAGTTTTATAGCAAAAACAGTGTCTTCTAGCTGGGACTCTACTGTGGATAGGTTGGAAACGGAATGGGAGTATTTTATACTAATTTATGATATGGATGAGAGCACATTACTTCCTTGGGAGCTTAGCTGGAAATCAAAAATCGTTAACGAGAGATTAAGTAGATTAGAGTATGGCTACTTGATGATTGACGCGATAGTGAAAGCTGGAATAAGAGAAATTGTTGGGACTTTACAGCATCAATTGGGAGGAGGTACTTACATATAAAAACGTATTATGCTGATACGAAATTAATATAAATATTAAGTCTTATTCCAAAATTAACTAAAATTATTTCAGTGATCAGAGCACTCGACGAGGAAGTTGAAAAGCTCTCTAATCAAAATGAGGAAGTCACACATGAAAAACTGCTGGAGCAAATGAAGAAAGGTTTCTCTAAAATGAAACCCTCTTTCACCACAAAGCTGATGGAGAGAGTAGTTACAAAATCTTTAGGAGGTTCTGAAACGGTATCGTCAAAGGAGGAAGCTCCAACATTTATTGAAGACGCCTTAGACCACGTGGCAATCATTGTACACGCGTACAGAGAAAAAGGTCAGGGTCATCAGGAATTTTGGAACGCGATGACCTCCATATTTGAAAAAGAATTTGGATACAGTATTAAAGTTGATGAGGAAATAGAGATTGAAAATTTCGTCGGAGAATTAACAAGAAATCAAGATAAACTAATTAATTTAATTGTACAAATTTTTTCCAAAAAATAAAATCGGATGCCTATAAAATCCAAAAACTTGTGCAG
>JAHZNJ010000648.1:0-11852 GCA_027744475.1 Lepidocyrtus cf. sotoi NNG-2020
TGAGATTTATTTTTTCTTGTTACATGAAAAAAAGAATTTATCGTAATAATATTCTTTGTTCTTGCATTGCATTATTATAGAGTCTCTATAGCAATATTATTATCGTTCGTAGTGTTTATTTAGGTTACATAAAAATTTCCCTTATATAGAAGATGAATGGGTTAGAGTAGAGATTTGTTGCGAAATGTTTTTAGTGCTCATGCTCATGCTTGTGTGATGTTTAACTTTTGTTTAGAGAATTTTTTTAAAGCGTTGTTATGGTGTTTGCAATAATAATCATCAGCATCAATGTTACATCAGCAATGCAATGGCAACAATGCGACTGCGACTGTGTCATACCTGTGATTTTTTATTTAGCTTGTGACGAATAATAAAAAAACAATCCTACACAAGTAGGAAGAAGAAGCATCATCGCATCGTTGCAGTTTTTTACTCGTACAGGTGTGTTGTGTTGATGAGAATGTAAAAAGAGTCGCTTTAAAATTATCAGGGATGGGAAAGTTGGTATTGGGTAGTTTTTTTTAGAATTTATTTGCTATAAATAGTAAAAAATTGTATGAAATTAAATTAAAATCGTTAAAAAATATGAAAACTAATTCAGATTAAAATTATTATTAAAATGATTAAAATTAAGATGATTTCTTTAAACGATGGTAATTTGTATTTTGGTTTTGCATTATTGTATTTATCATACATCTGAAAATGAGCAATTTTTAGCGACTAATAAAGTAAATGTTTAATTTGAATTATCATAAAAAATAATATTATAATTATCATAATAAATTTTGCGCAAAAATCTATATAAAAACACAAACTCCAAAACCATAAAATCCCCAACCCTGATATGAATTGCATAAAAAAAAGAATCACAATAAACATCCACTCACGCCTAATACAATCCCACAAGGTTGTTTCGCAACTCAACTTCATCATACCCATATTTAGTAACCATAACCACCTGGTCGAATCAACATCTATTCAACTAGAATTCTCTTTCTGCAAACAATTTTAAATCCCCCCTAAAAATTTTCAAAAATAATGTACAAACACTACAAACCCGAACCCAACCCCCGCCCCGACTACTACGAAGACTCAAACTCAGAAATCTACATAGACCAAACATACCCTAACTATCATCACCATGGAAACGCACCTCAACAACCCCCACCCCCACCACCACCACCAAGAGTATCCCGAATCCAAACAACCCCAACTCGAGATCACACCCCAATTAATATATACAGACCAGCTACTACTACACCCTCGGAGTACTCGAGTGTTAGTAGGAACAAGAGTGTTAAGAATAATAGGGGTGTTGTCATAGAAACTATGAGTGCTCCTAACCCTTGTTGTCCGGATAGTAAAGGGGTTTGTTGCATTTTACTTTTGGTTAATTTGGGGTTGCTGTTGGTTACTCTTGGGTTTAGTATTGTTTTGCAGTTGTTTGAACCTGCTTTTGTTTGGTGAGAAGAAAATTAACTTTCAATTTTGAATAATTTGAATATTTAAATATAAATTCATAATCTTATTAAATTATGTAAATTTTTTTAGGTGGTGCGGTTTACTATTCCTAATAGTAGGATTCATAGCACTAATAATCTCATTACTATTCTGCATGAGAATCTGTACGATTTCCCGCTGGTCTTCAAACTCATCTAATAATTCAGTAGCAGGACAATCAAGGAATAATAACAATCCTTCGGAATTGTATTGGACTCATCACTGGCAGAAGAGGATTAATTTGCCTGGAGGTGGGGGAGGAAGTAGCTCTAGGAATGAGAATTCTGATATTGTTTATCATAGTAATAATAATAATAGATTTAGTTCTAGTTCTTGAGATGTGAGAGGATTCTTTCTTTATTTTAACTTTTTTTATGTTGCTATAACAACTACTTACTTTTTTACACTCTTTTTTGATGATTTAAATTTACTAATGATCTAGTCGTAGGGTTAATATCTTGATTTTTTTATCTTGTTTTTTCATGAATATAATTTAATTGTCTTAACTCTTTTTGATTTAATCTGTACAATATTTAATTAATTTTTAATAATTGTGATTAAAATAAAGATTTCGCTGGAATTAAAAATTCATTTTCGTGAATATTTTATACCAAATCTTAAATTCTTACTGAATACTTTAGACTTTCATTTTAATTTGCATAAATGTATCGTAAATGCATCATAACTGTGATAGTATCTCGGGTGAGTTAAAATGAATTAAGTATGAGTTAAAAGCTAAAAAATTAGTACCAATTCCCAAAGCATTAGTTAAAACCCTACAAATAATTTAGGCGAGAATTTAAGATTTAGACGGTTTTAATTTATTTTTTTAAATTTTACATGCACTGGGTTTTCTTACTTTGTTTAGATTGACTCTTATTGCTTGGAAATGCACGAAGTAGATACGATTAAGAAGAAATCAAAATATATTTGATCGGCGTTAGCAAAAATTAATAATGAATTCTGTTACTTTGGCTGGTTTACATGAGTTTAAAATGAGTTAATCTGATTCATACATGAGTTTAAAGTGAGTTAAAGATGAGTTAAGCAAGAGTTAAGAGTAATCTTAATAATGCATCATAACTGTGATAGTATCTCGGGTGAGTTAAAAGCTAAAAAATTAGTACCAATTCCCAAAGCATTAGTTAAAACCCTACAAATAATTTAGGCGAGAATTTAAGATCTAGACGGTTTTAATTTATTTTTTTAAATTTTACATGCACTGGGTTATCTTACTTTGTTTAGATTGACTCTTATTGCTTGGAAATGCACGAATTAATGAATTCTGTTACTTTGGCTGGTTTACATGAGTTTAAAATGAGTTAATCTGATTCATACATGAGTTTAAAGTGAGTTAAAGATGAGTTATGACTTAAGCAAGAATTAAGAGTAATCTTAATAACTCTAAAAATCTCCATTATTCCCCAACCAAACTCCCTTAAAACCAAACTCCCTCCCAAAAACCGTTACTCCTCCAAAAACAAAAACGCAACCCAACTGCTGCAATAGAACAAAACCACCACGCATCCTCTATTACTACTACTCCAAAATACGCAACGAAATATATATATATTTACAAAAAAAAATATCCCCGACCCTCCCCGAATCCCGAAACTCTTAACTTCCCACAAACCTGCTGAAAACACCCGAAAAATACTGCATCATCCCGATCACTTCACTCTCTTCTCTATTCTATCATAACATCATCAACACTACTCTAAAAAGAAGTACATATGAAAATATATATATAGAAGAAGAACCCCACCTTTTACTTTAACTTTTACTACTCCCTAAAAAAACTACCGTTACTATAACGACGTGTATTCCACCACACGCATGTAAAAAATAAAAAAAATATCTATAACCGAAAAACTAGAACGAAAATATATATATATATAAAAAAATCGATTAATTTTCTGCGCAGTGTAGAACGATATTATATATAACGGGAGAAAATATTATTATAAAACCCCCGCCCCTTATAAAAAAAAGAACCTTTTAAAAACATTTTTGCCTTGCTTATACTTAAATAAATATCTCTATAAAAAAACTACTGCATCCAAAAAAAAAACATCCGAGAGAGAGAGAAGAACATATTATATATACACCACAGGACTTTATTATTACCAGGTCAATATATAAACAACCAAACGAGAACTTACTTACACACAAAACAATTTACACACACAAAAATTATTGTTTTAACGAAGAAAAAAAAACATTTTTAATTTTTAAAAGAAATTTTTAAAAAGAAATTTTCATCTGCTTTTTCCTGGTGAAAGAGCAGGAATTTTTTTATTAAAATTATGTTAAAACATCTAAAGGAAATTTATATCTGCTGCTGATAGAATCGTGTGGAAAAAGCACTTTCGTGATTTAAAAAGAATTATGTCGTGATAAAAGAAATTTGGTGGTGCGTTTTTTTTTAAAAATTAATAAATATTCCGTGATAGCGTGAAAAAAAATATTTGTGTGCTACTAAAATTTAAATATTTTTTGTGATGAAATTCTTGTGAAAATTCGTGATTGATTTTCGATGATAAAATATCAGTAATTTTTATTAACAAGAGTGGAGGAGAAGTTGGTGGAGGAGAAGAAGAGAAAAGTTGGAAGGAAGGAAAAATTTTAAAAATAAAAGATAAACAAATTTTGAGTTGAAAATACGCAACCACGAGTAAACAAAATAAACAGGTAGTTAGTAGCAACGTACCTGGGTTATCATTTGCGGGAGGAATTATTAGTAAGTCGGCGGGTTCAGGGAAACAAGAACGCTCTGCTGCTGAACGAGAATAGTAGTGTTGATAATAATGAGGTTAGTTATCATCATGGTAACGGTTGGAAGGACCAATTTACATATTATTCAAATTAAAAATCATAATAATTTCCATAGCAACTAAAAAATATGTTAATTTAAAAATAAATTTCTACAGAATGAAGAGGAAGCGCAGACGACGCTGGCAAACCCACAACAGAACCCNCACAGAATGAAGAGGAAGCGCAGACGACGCTGGCAAACCCACAACAGAACCCTCCCCCCCAACAACAACCACAAACATCATCCAACCAAGAAACCACCGAAGGAGCCCCCCGCCCAAAAACATCGACTACCCCCCGCCCAAAACCCCCATTACTTACATCCCAATCTCTCCCAGGAGTTGACCCCCACACAGCAGCGATACTCGATCCTCAAGTCCAACAACGTAACTTGGCTCACATGTCCGAGTTCGATGAAGATCTCCTCGATGATGATGATGATGAAGACGCGAGGGACTACGAAGAAGAAGAAGAAGATGACGATGATCAGATAACAGAGAAAACACTTAAGAATAATAATAATAGGAAAGATGAAAACAACATGGATGATATGATGATGATGATGATGGGTGGTGGTAATGATGATGACGAGTATGCTGCTGTTCCTTATAACCCCGTAGCTGGTTTAACTCATAATCCCCCAAGTCCATCAGAAATACTTCGGAGTAAATCAGCAAGAAGAGTTCTCCTAAACGTTGGTGGAGTTAAGCATGAAGTTCTATGGAAAACATTAGACAGATTACCACACACTCGACTAGGACAATTAAGAGAATGTACTACACACGAATCAGTTCTAGAAATCTGCGATGATTACAGTTTAGAAACTAATGAATACTTCTTCGACAGACATCCTAAAAGTTTCAGCTCAATTTTGAATTTTTATCGGACGGGGAAGTTGCATTTAGTTGATGAGATGTGTGTACTTGCTTTTGCTGAGGATCTTGAATATTGGGGGATTGATGAACTTTATCTTGAGAGTTGCTGTCAGCATAAATATCATCAGAGGAAAGAACATGTTTATGAAGAGATGAGGAAAGAAGCTGAGAGTTTGAGGCAAAGGGATGAAGAGGATTTTGGGGATGGGGCTTGTGCTAAATATAAGAAATATGTTTGGGATTTACTTGAGAAGCCTACGAGTAGTTGTCCGGCGAGGGTGAGTTGATGGGATTCTCTTTCTTTCTTTATTCTCTTAATTACTTTATAGAATTGTAAGTAGATTTGTAATTACTAACAATGATGGGAATGCGTATGTAAAAATTTGTGAAAGTAGTTGAAGAATTAATTAGTTTGGAGTAGTTGTAATTTTGGAGTAACATTAAACCTAGCCCCATACTAATTAATTTTTTATTATAATATAATACAAGAAAACATAAAATTATATACATACACACGCAACGACAGACACATTACATATAATGGAGTTTTAAGGTTGCCGGTTGGTGGGTGATTGGATTTTGGAGTTTTTTTAAGACTTTAACGTTGATTTGATATTTTTATTTATTTTTGTAGGAAACTGCCTGCTTTTGAAACTTAAAAAAATTTTTGAGTTCAACGATGATTTCAAATTTATTTATTTTTTTGTAATATGGTTTAATCTCTATATAGTGACTTAATGAATGAGTTTCCATAGGAGCCATTTTGCTGATTGATTTGAATGAGTTGATTTAAAAAAGTTTTGAAAATTTGGACGTTGATATTTTTATTTTATTTTTTTAGCATGTTTGTATCTCTATAGGAAATGCATTCGTATGCATGAGAAACATGAAGCAAGAAATGTTAGAGTTTGAAACATACAATTTTTGTAAATTTTATATAGCATGGTAGAATCTTTATAGCAACTTTTATGCATGAGAACTTATCAGAAGATGAATTTTTTAAATTTTAGATAAACATTTAAGCTCCACGCTGATTTTAATTTTTTTATTTCATTTAAGTGTGAGTGTTGAATCTCCATAGGAACCTTTTTTTTAAATTATTTTTTATTATCGATTTTGAAATCCTGCAAATAAAATATTTCCATATTACAAGCTTTTACTACGAAAAAGTAAATGAATGCGGAGTTTTGTTGCTGAGCCGCTTATATTGATTTAACAAAAGCATGTTTCTATAGAAACTTTTTTTGCATTTAAAGCAATTTTTATGCTATTACAACACGAATCTCTTTAGAAACGATGGTTTATGCTAACCTAATAATAATTAATACCACGTTGCTATAGAAACTTTAAAATTTAATTTAATAAATTATTAAAATGCATGTAAAAATGATTTTAAAAAACTCGTTCCACTCACTCAACAATCGGAAAGCCTTGAAAATCCTATAAAAACCAATACATTTAAGATCCGAATGAAAACAAAATACATAAAAATTAGATCCAGTTAATTACTAATCAAACACTTCATATATATTGTCATGAACACAAAACACACACAAACAAATACATAAAAACAAACAAAAAAACAGTAGCTAGAATATTAGTAAAGTAAAACTTTCTCCCAACTAATTAGAAAATAACGAGTATTAAAATTAACTAAAAAATCATTACAAAAAAAACGATATAAAAAACGAAAAAATAAAATAATTTGCAGGTGGTTGCAGTGATATCAATCCTATTCATAGTGCTATCAACAATCGCCCTAACATTAAACACAATGCCCGACCTCCAAGAATACGAATGCGTCAACGAAAACGAAACAATCTGCACAGACTCTTACCCAAACAGAACATTGAGCAAATCAAATAATAACGGTGGAAACGGAACCATACTTATTCTGAGAAGAATTCTTTTTTTCGGTAACCATGGCAACCGATAAGAATCTAATAATGAAAACGTTTACGTGTGTTATTAGGCCACAACATGTCACAAGCAGATGCAGCAAGCATGGAAGGAGAAGCCCGAGACAAGCCAACAACAACAGGAACAGGTTGCTATAAGAACTACGACCATAATCTATTCGCCCGCCATAAACGGAAAAACTCAAAATCCCCTAAGTCTACTCCGAACCGTCTAAACACAAACACGAACGCCACACGTGGTGACGCCAACTCTTCACCTCAATTAGTAGACGTATCTTATGAAGACGAGGATGACGATGATGACGATATGATCATGCAAGTTTCTAGTAATAATAATGCTATGATTACTACTATGAGGAATTCTGGGAGTGTTAGTAGGGGGACTCCTAGAGTTAGTTCGGGGGTTAGTAGTGGTCAAGGTCAAGGAGGAGGGGGGAGGACTCAGCATCATCATCATCATCATCATCATCACCATGGGATGATACCTCCTCCTATTAGTTCTTCGGGGGGGAGTTTAGTTGATAGTGGGATTGTTCTTAAAGGGGTTCAGAATAATCCAGGGGGTGGTGGTCAAGGGGGGCAGCAGGCGAGAGATCAGGTAAAAAATTCTTCTTTTTTTGCATGGTAATTATTTTTTTTTTTAGATTTTTTTTGGTTTGTTTTTTATGTACAGTGTGGGTCATAAGTAACGTAAATTGATGAGTTGAAGATATTTTTTTTAAAAAATTAATTACCGATAATTATTTATGACCCATGCTGTAATTTTTTAAATTTTATTTGAAAAAATATTAACAAAAAACATGTTTTTTGAGTAGTATAGTTTGAAAAAAAAGAAAGTTGTGTTTTCTTCATATTATCATTATCAATTATCATCCTGTTTATCCTCTCTCCAAATAATAATTATGCTTTATTTTAATTACTAACTTAAATTATAAAGAAAGTTTTAAAAAAAGATTAATTTTTATTTAAATTTAATTTTTTAAACCGCATGGGCATGGTTTAAATAACGATTTTAAATTTTATTTCTAAAAAAAAACTCTCTGAAAAAAGTAGTTTTTACTAACCGTAGACTTATAAGAAAGATTTAAAAAAAAGAAAAAAATTTTAATTAAATAATAATTTGCTATGACAACGGAGATAACGTATGTATGTGTTTGAAAGAAAAGAACTTTTTAACGGAATTTAATGTTTGTTGACTTAATAATAACGATTTCAAAAAATAATCATGATGATGAATTCATAATTAATGGTTTCCGTAACAACCGTGCGTGTACGTGTGTTTGCGTATAAAAAAACATAATAATAACAACACCATTTCATGTTTTATAATCATAATCCTTATCATTTACATTTTAAAAAACTGATCTTATATTATTTTTTTCACTTTTTTTTCTTTCAAACACAAATTTTACGATTAAAAAAACAATTAATAAAAAAATAGACGGAGGAGGAAGAAGAGAAGAAGAAGAAAAGCAGAAGAGTCGAAGAAGCACTCCCATTCGTAGAAGATCAAGATCATCAACAACATCAGAAAACTCGAAGAATTAAGAAGAAGAACCAGAACCGTGTCGTTGTTTACTATGGAGATGTTTAGGGAAAAACCCCAACACTTATTTTTTAAAACACAAAAAAAATCCACAATTTTTTTTAATTTTTACCGCAAAAAAAAGTCTGTGTTTTATATAACAACACTTTTTTTTAAAAAAAGAGGAGAAAAAGCAGGATAAAAATAATGGTTACTAAAGAAACACAACTTTTTTTTTCTTCTTTTGTTTCATACATTTAACATTCTTTTTTTAACAACAACAACAAAAAAATGATTTTAATTAATTTCGCACAAAAAATATATTTACAGGATGATGATCGTGGTGGTGGTGGTTGTGGTGGTGGTATTGGTGGGGATTAATAAAAAAAAGTGCGTTACCATAATAGAGAATAAAATTTAAAAATCTTCACACACTTCCATAAAAAAAATTTAGGGTAGTAGTACAAGTTTTTAAATTTCTTTTGAAATCGCGGAATCTCAAACACATACATACGTGCGCGTTGTCATAGTTACTCGAGAGGATGTTTTTTTAAAATGGGATTTGTGTGTATAAAACAGGATAACATTCTATTAGAAGACATGATGATGATGATAGGAGAAAGTGGTGGTGGAGGTGGCCCTGGGATCAGTAAAATGATGACAAGTTGCTCGAGTGTTTTACCTCCTGTCTCGAGTTCTGCTGCTTTGATAGGGTATTTGAGTAGTAGTAGCATGCTGGAGATGAAGAATTTGAATGGGGGGAATATGATGGGTGGTGGGGTAGGGGGTGGGAATTATAACACTACTATAATAGGGAGTGTACCCAGTAGGTCTAATATGAGTGGGAGTGTTGACAGTTCTGATACTTACGCTACTTGTAATACTCATCCGTTTCTGAGTCAGGAGGAGTTGGAGAGTAATCTCTATGTTAATCCTTTTGATACGGGGGAGAAGGAGATGCAGAGTGGGGGTGGTGGGAGGGGTGGGAATATCGTTATGGTTGTTGGTGGGGGGAATAGTGGGGAGAGTGGGATTAGGCCTACTACTAGTTGTGGGGTGCTCAAAGATATTAGTAGTGGGGGTGGTGGTGGGGGGCAAGGGAGCCCTTGGGGGAGTCCTACTAAAAAGAAGGTGGTTAGTCCTAAGAGTAGGAGGACTAGGTTTCAGCATAGTGGGAGTGGGAATAGTGGGGAGCAGGTGAGAAAACATGTTTTTAGGGGGAGTCCTACTAAAAAGAAGGTGGTTAGTCCTAAGAGTAGGAGGACTAGGTTTCAGCATAGTGGGAGTGGGAATAGTGGGGAGCAGGTGAGACATTTTAATTTTAACTACTTTCTCTATTAGTGAAAGTTGACTTTCACCAGTTTAAACGCTTTCACTTGCTAACGTTTCATTAATTTTAATAAAAAGAAAGTCAACTTTCAAAATCAATTATGTATAAAAAAGATTCTTTAACAAAATAAAATACTTTCCCCCCTCTGTAGCCCTACACCTCCTCCTCTCAAACATCAACAAACAAACAACAACAAAAAAGTGAGAATCCTTCAACGTCATCATCAACAAACTTCCAATTAACAAGATTACTAAGAAAAGACTTACCCCAGCAGCCATCACCTCAACAAACTCAACAATCTTCATCCTCAACACTAGTCTCATCATCACACGATAACATAGCGAGTTCATCTCTGGTGAGTGTTTCTTCTTCTTCACATCTTCATCACCATCACAGCACATCTTCTTCGAGTACGGCAACAACCGCACCTACCACTACTAAGCCAAAGAGTCGAAGGCCAAGTTTTTTGCCTACCAAAGGCATTGCTTCTGCTACAAAATTACTAAATCAGCATTTTTTCGGTAAATTTTTTGCTTTTTCTTTTTTTATAATTAATCATATTTTTCGCTTTTTGCTATATAGTGCTTCTTTTTTATTAGGTGTTTAACTGGGTTTATAAATGCACAAAAACACGCTTTCCTCACTCACAATTGTTGCAATTGTTTCACGTATTTTAGATAGAATTTTAGAAGGTACATACACGCTTTTAAAATAGAAAGCAATTGCGGAGAATTTTGAAATAAAACAAAAAGAGAAAGTAGAGAGAAAGTTTATTCAATTGATCAGCTACTTAATTTGTCTAATTGCAATGAAATCTTGCAACTTTAAGAGTCCAGCCATAAATTTTGAATGTTACGGTATGAATTAATGTTCAGAAATCAATTTTTTTCTATGGAAACAGAAAGAGAAAGTTTATATTAGAGACATAAATTTTATTACTTTTCTATATCCGGAAGTGAAAGCCATGAATTTTCACTACTGAGAATTACACACAATATACAAGAGAAAAAGAGAAAACAATCGCATAGGCTAAATCAGAATGAAAGTTAAGTGGTCAAACCATACTCGAGAGAAAGTAACGTTTTGTTAAATTCATAAGAAATGGAAAGTGAAAGTTACAATCAAACCATTTAAAATCGCTTCCATTTAGTACTCAAATACTTTCACCATATAAAACAGATTTTGTTATATAGGCCGTAGAGAAAGTAAAAGAAAGTTAGAAAAGTTGTAAACCAGTAGAATAAAATCACACTCACCACCAAAAATCCACACCCGCCTAAGATATTTTTAACCGCTTAATATTTATTTAGCTTAATAAAAATAAAATAATAAAAATATGAATTCCCCCTTCAAAAGGCTCGTCATCTTCATCATCAAACAATTCAACAACAACAACCGCCCCCACAACCCAACAACAGCAACAACAACAACCAAACTCATCATCATCATCATCAGTCCTCCACCACCACCAACACCACCACCCCCAACATCCCTCTTCACAACATCACTACAACCAGCAGCACAACGAACCTCCAGACTACCACCACCACCAACCAACAACCTGTACAACAGCCACCAGCACGAGTAGCATCGCTACCTCATCATCTGGAACAACTGTAGTAAGCACAATAAGGAATACTAACAATAGGAATAAACCTATTCTCAAGAAATCAGATTTGAGGTTCGATCCAGAAATGGAGAGATTAATCTCTACAGAAGATTCAGCAGCAACAGCAGCACCCCCACCACCACCCCGTAGGTTCTTCTCTCAGAGTAGTAGGAGTGGGAGTTTGACTAATCCTATTAGTGTTAGTAGCACACCGCTACTCACGAGATCTGCGACGAGCAGTGGGAGTAAAAGCAATAAACAAACTAAATTTAGTAATGAG
>JAHZNJ010000649.1:0-15919 GCA_027744475.1 Lepidocyrtus cf. sotoi NNG-2020
CCTGTCTGCTTCTAAAGAGGAGGAAGTGGTACTGTTGGCTGATATTTTACTAAATGTGAAAGACGAGCTGCCAATGGTTAAGGAAGATTCAAACCAAGAGGTGGAGGAGGCAGTGCCCAGCTGTAGCAACAGCAAGACAAACTTAATAGACTTAACTAATTCGGTTGACATCTCTGAAATGGATACTCAAACAATTGATTTCGACGGAGACTTAGAGGTCAATAGACCACCCCCAGATCTTTTAACTGGTAAACAAAATAGTCATATTGTGTCAGAAGTCGAACCCAGCGGTGAAACTGAACAGCCATACTACTGCGAAAAATGTGAGCCTAGGCCTGTTGATAAAGAAGTACCGGATGATAAGGAGGGAGGAGATGCTGAAAAACGCTTGTTTACTACATTAGTAAGAGAGGATGGCTTCATGATCCGGAAAAACGATACCGTCTACGTTCTGCGCGATCCACCTAATATTCCAGGTGGCGAAGCTCCCGAAAGACCAACATACCGAACGGCGGGTCCTTTAGTGCCGAAAAACTGTGACATATTTCGAATTGAGGCTTTATGGAAGGACAAACAGTAAGACTCTCTTCTAATAATTTCAATGGTTTTGTGGTGAAAACGTTAATTAAACGTTTTATAACGTTAGTTTTGCTTAAATTAAATTCATAACTTGATGAATGTGCTTGTGTGTCTAGGGGGAAACCACATGCATACGGCCATCACTATGTTCGACCCAGTGAAACATACCACGAACATAACAGAAAATTTTACAAGAATGAAATTTGTCGGTCTCCACTAACTGAAGTATTAAGCATTGATTTGATACATGGAAGATGCTGGGTTCTCGATCCTATTACTTATTGTAAAGGAAGGCCTGTTGGTAAGTACCTGACTCGAGGCTGATTTTTGTACATTTTTTATTGCTTTTGCAGATTTCAGTAGTGGTTGTGGTTGTACAACTACTGAATTATTATTATTTATTATAATTATTATTTCATAATAATCCTTTTTTCAGGCTGTGTAGAGGAACATGTATACATTTGTGAATTCAGAGTTGACAAAGGAAACAAAAGTTTCGCAAAAGTTGGAAAAAACACACAGGCGGTCTGTATGAAACCATTTGCTTTTAGGTTTTTTGAAACAAAAATCAATATTACAAGAAATTATCACGTAAGTAATTATTTTAAAATTTAATAAGTTCTGATGTGATGATTTTGATTTCTTTATTTTTACTTCTTAATGACTATTATTGACTAACATTTTATTATCCTATATTTATTAATTTTAAGCCTCATGGAGCTCCAAGCCCAGACTTTAAGCAAAAACAAGGGACGTCCTCGTCCTCAGTGGTCATAAGCCAAGAAAAAGGAAAGCCAAAGAAGACTGAAGAAAAAGCTCGTGCTCAGAACGCGCAAGGGAGGTTGAAAGTACTTCAGAAGGTACCTAATTAAATTAATCATTCACCTTAAAGAATCCTATTTAGTTTCGATTGTTCCACTATCAATCTGACCTTAAAAACTACATAATCTTCTATTTTTGACAGAGATCTGAACAAAACGAACGCCTAAGTAGAATATTGGGCTCATTGCGAAGCAAAATCCCAGATTTTGAAAAAGACAAAGCGGACATCAGTCACTTACTAGGAAGAAAGAAGCCAGTGAAGAATTTAAACAAGGCGTTCTAGAATTCAGCTTTACTAACATCTTTCTGAAAATTACTGGGTTCCTGCTGTTGCTGATGCTTGTTGTTAAAGAAACGGAACTGTTGATCTTATATGCAGTGAAATGCAACAACTTCTGAATTCTTATCTTATTCTTATTTCGTTGACTTTAATTTAGGCAGGCTTAATTATTTTGTTGCGTTTGTTTGTATTCTTTTAATGTGTGAAAAGAAATATACTTAGAGTCTTCAATAGCATATTATAAATGTGAATTGTTTTTAGGTACCCTAAATTGTAAATTGTAAGAGTTTTTGTAAATATTATTATTAATTTTTAAGTGATGATTTAAATTAAGTTTACCGTTGTTTTACTCTCATGTGGTAGTTTTTGTTGATGTGTTGATTGCATAAAAGCCTTTTTATAGGTTAAACAAATTGGCTTATTATTTGTAATTTAAAAAATTTAAGACTAAGTGAAAGTGCACAGGTAAAATTATAATCACATCCGAAAAAATTAGGTAAGGTAGAGATTGTTATTTTGATTTTAATGTTATCATGCTTGTATTAAAATGGACTTTTTATTATGTAAATACATTATTTAGGTGGAGATTAATCACCGTTAAATAAATAAAAAATAAAATAGATTCATAACTCTTAACTGTTGGTATTTAATTAGTACGTAATGTACAATATATGACATTGTTAATGCAGGTACTATACAAAATAGGATAATGTTCATTAGAATTGATTGTTTCAGTGATCACTTCTACAGCAAATTTTGTTACTTCTCTTGATAACTCTACGCACAGTTACGCATCGAACATTGTATCACAAAATTAAAAATAAAACATAATAATATGCGGACTAACATATTATTTAGTAAACAGATATGCATCATCTTCAGTTCCGGTGCTTTTTTATTTATTCACATTTTCCTTGAAAGACAAATGAAATCCCACATCATAAGCGTATGAATAACGCACCACTTTGATAAGTGAGAGTTTCTGTGTGTTGCATATAGTTAGCCGGAAGGAAATTATCCTGGAAGGGGGGGGGCTCATGGAACTTATGGCGTTCCCTATACTATCTCCTTTAATCAAAAATCTCTTAAAGTTCAATTATATTAACTCATAGGGCAAGAAGGGCCCTACACAGAGCTAGTATTTAAAAAAATACATTTTACAAAATGCAAAATTGACTACCGAATTTAATTCCTTACGCCTGTGCCTAGTGCCTCTGCCAAAAACAGTAAAGGAGTGAAGTGACCCAAGAACGTAATTGAAATTGGGTATGCAATGCATTCATCAGTAATCGCACGAGCAACAGACAAAAAAGGTGTGAATGTGAAATCATTAAAAATCTGTTGAAATTAAAGCGGATAACTTTCATAAACGATTTTCAGCAGAAGATATTTGAATTCGGAAGACGGACTCCCAGACAGGAGCGGACGAAGAGTAGTCATCAATATTGTAGATGTGATGACGTATACTTTAAAAGTAAAAGGGGGAAATGAACGAAGAAATGCACCAATTGTTTTTAAGGTTTATGACGAATTGTTCCCGTTATGTAATTTTGTGTTAATAATGGTTTTACGAAAAAACTAGCAATATTCTCCTTTCCAACCCTTATTTTATTTAAGTGAAATGCTGATGTTAAACTTAATATCGAATGACTTGAACATCATTGTTGTAAAAGTTCATTTGATGTTCTATTTAGTATAATAATACTCTAAAATTACATTCATGGTTATTTTTTAAATATACCGTAAAGCATTATGTACAGAACATAATTACAAGTTTATTTATTAGGTAATATTATATTTATATAATAGCGAGTTCGATTACCTATATATAAAAACCACCAATTTACAAAATGTCAAAGTCAAAAACGTATTCGTCAAGTTGCCCTTAGCCTTAGCGTCGTTCCTGCGTAGTGTTAAATGCGTTCTGTCAATCGTACATGCTAATTAAAACGAATGTCATACCTAGGCTGTAACAATGATTTCTTTTTCTTTAAAATAAACATCTCTGGATTTATATACATTTAAAAATTTCACCAATTTATAGTGTCTGCAATGTATATCTATATTCTGTAGATAGAGATATCTAAAGCACGTAAACAGCTAAGCTACCTAATATATACAGAAGTATGTACATAACTGTAAGTTTAACGAATAAACAATAAACTTTCGTTAAACAATTAATTGTCATAATATAAACAACACTCTGTAATACCGTATTATTTTATTTAGGTAGAGCTATGCTATTTTAATAACCTACATTATTCCCAGCAGGTTTTAGCTTTAGTGAATGCATTCAATTTTATCATAGAAAGATCATAATCCCCAAAAGATTCGGTGTAATTTGTACACAAGCGTCACTTCCTTGTCGATTTTATTTCATGATAATGATGATGAGTTTGCATTTTCACACTTTTAATAATTTTGAGAACGAAGTTAATTGTTTGTTTGACATTCTTCTAAACTCTTAGTCTTCTTGATCATGCTTGTCGTTGTGCTGCTGTTACTACTGTTCCATTTTACGCGCGTCGTTTCAGTTCAAACATTACTTCCTCTGGAGGTGATGGGCTGTCAGGCCTGGGAATAGTTGAACTAGGGTCCTTACAGTCCATAGCCAAGTTCCTTGTGTATATGGGCAAGTGACGTTCCATCACGACGTCTTCGTTTATGTGTACAGCGGTAATATCAGATCTGACAATGACAATAAATTATAAAACATTAGATGAAGTAAACAATAAACAATAGTAATCATAATTTCACACCACATCAAAAAATCAACTCTGTAATCAGATTATAGCAATGACATACCCAGGTATTTCAAACATTGGTTCTAATAAAATGCTCTCCAGAATAGCGCGAAGTCCACGAGCTCCAGTTTTCCTTTCTAAGGCTAGTCGGGAAATTCCTCGAAGTGCATCTGGAGTAAAAGACAAGTCGACTTTGTCCATTGCAAGCAACCTCTGGAACTGAGGAACCATGGCGTTTCTGGGCTCCGTGAGTATTCTGACTAGTAAATCTTCATTCAAAGAATGGAATGGAACAAGGACTGGAAACCTCCCAACGAATTCCTGAAAAATATAAAAGTGGTGATAAGCTCAGTGATGATATCATCACTGAGTGATGATATAAAGAACATCACTGCTCATAAGTTTAGTTTTTTAATCAAAATGAAAACTTAGAAAAAATTGCACTTAAGCCCATTAAGTTATAAGTTTATTTTAGCACACAATTTTGCTATATTTACCGGAATCATTCCAAATTCTATGAGGTCACGGGCTTCACACTGCTTTAAATATGCATCCATTTCTGCATAGTCTTCAGCAGCGTCACCTGCAGCACCGCTCATATGAGCTACCCCAGCCTGTGATGCAGCACGTCTTCCTTGTGAGCCCGATGTAGGTACACCAAATCCGAGATACTATTCAAAATTAATAGGACGAAATGCATTATATAATTTAATTAAATTACAGATTGAAGTTGTTGTGAATTAAAATACAAGCATTTTCTTTTCTTGCCTTTTCATTCTTTCTTCTCGAAATTATCCTATCAACCCCGTTAAATGCACCGGAAGCAACAAAAAGAATATTTGTAGTATCCACTTGAACTGATTCACCACGCAGCTTCCTTGGTGCATTTCGTTCAGGAACATTTACGACAGTTCCTTCCAACATCTAGATTTAATCACAAACAGTTGACACTGACAGTTATCATATCATCAACGGTAAAACTTTTCACAATCAATAAAAAAACGACAAAAAATCTGCAACCATTTTAATTTTAGTACCTTATATTAAAAACAATGCCGTTGTTGATTAAGGAATTAGGAATCAAGGCAATGTTTTTATCTGACATGAGTTTGAATTTGCTTTGCATTATTCTTTCATATGTAAAATTTTACTAACCCAGTTGGTCCGAGGAGTAAAATGTTGGATTTGTCGAGCTTCGGTTCACTATTTTGGGAGTCGAGAATGTCGCTACCACTTTGTGAAGAAGGACCAGGGCCACCAGGTGGACCATGACCGGCTGGATGTTGCGGCATTGATGGACCATAAGGAGATCCAGGTCCTCCGGGACCGATACCACCAAGTGGTGTGCCCCTGCCAGGTCGGCCTTCATAGTATGTGTCTGAATTAGCCCAACTTGGGCCAATGTGATGTGGATGGGTGTGGGGCTGATGACCTTGTTGGGGATACGCACCCAAAGCGCTGTGTCCTAAACCTCCGAGGTGGAGAAGGTCTGTCATGATTAATTTTTACAACTGAAGGTACAAAACTAGTTACAAAACATAATCATTAAGTTTTTAAACTTACGATGCGAAAATGTGTTGGAGAGATCCGTGAAACCATCTAAGTTACGAGCAGCAGAGGATGCCTCAGCTTGTTTTTGCGCAGGAGATTGAACATTTACACTAAGCCTTTTGTAATGATTATATACGGCAACTGATAAGACCTTCTTGGCCTGCTCTTGTCCCACAACGTGTCTATCTAGGTACTCATAAATTTTCTTGGGCGGTGGTGGCTGTTTCTTGTAAGCGGCATTCGCATAATTGTTTTGTCTATGAGCAAAATCTCCTTCTGCACGGAGATGACTGCCATGTTGACCATGACCATGGGAGTGCTTTCGTCCATCCACTTCGGATATGACAACAAAGAAATGTTGACATTTATCACACTTGACGAATCGAGTTGACGCTGAAAATCGGATTAAATTGGCCCATTAACAACGATTCAATCAATTGGATTTCGATTTATACCCCGATTTCTTTGTAAACGAGTAATAAGTGGCTTGGATAAATGAAATATATATTATAATACTTACAAACAAATGTTTCGACATGAACGCACGGATCTCCACACTTTGGGCATGTCAACCCATCCCTTCCGGAATTGCTCCCACCTTTCACCCCGTTTCCAGATCCTCCAGAACCTGCAGTCCGTTTAGCATCACTGCTCTTTCCTCCATCAGATGAAGTTGGCGGTGGGGGTACAGATCCAGGTGGATGCCGCGTAAATAATATTCCAGCCGAAGAAAACTCTAAAGAAGGATTACATTACACATTAGTAAGCATAATATCCCTGTATTTATTTAATAAAAACTGTACAAGTAAAAATAACTGCTCGGTTATCGTACCTTTCGACGAGAGTCTATTTTGTCTCTGATGAACAATTCTACCAGCCGAATTCCGAAGACATCGTAATGTGGTAATGCCACTCAGGCTCATTCTACCCTCGTCAAGATTTTAAGATTTTTCGTTTTGCAGCAAAGGGATGAGAAATTCCTTTTTGTACCCACCAGCCCACCACCAATGACAAGTGAATTAATTTTCAGTTAACAGATCACCTCCACAAATCGGGTCTTTTAAAGCGTACTGTGATTAGCAAATGACTTTGGCAATCTTTCACCTTACGCCTTACACCTTAAGACGTATTTAACTTTAATGTCTTCTTGAGATCCACCTGCAAATAAAAAATTGCAAAATACATGAATGACACAAATATTACATCTGTCAGTCAGTCACATTATTGTGTGCAACTTAATCTCTAATCTCTGCCCTTGTTCCCATTTCCCTTCCTTCATAGAATAGTACATCCATCATAACTAATTACTCACGTAATGATATAATCTTCCAAGATAATTTAAAAAGACCTAGTAAATCGATAAGCTTCTGTATAATTATCTTCCCCAGTCCAGCAGCAGCAGACAGCAACAAGACCACTACCACTTAATATTTAATGTAAACTGAAGTTCTGGTTTTCTTATACTTTGCAGTAACAAACAACAACGCAGATCAAGAAATGTGTGTTCTAAAATTGTCCGTGTTCTGTGTCTTTTCTTTTCTTCTTGTATAATATTTTTTAATGGATATATTATAATTATCTACGAAAGATTAATTTCAAAAAATCTAATGAAATAATTTCTATTTACATTTACACTGCAGTAGTAGTAGATTTTTTTATAGGTTTCCAAAAAAACTATGAAATGTGGAATATTATTATGAAAATGAAACTTTTAAAGCTTTCTTTTCTAGCGTTCATCATCTGTTTTGCTTGTTTGTTGATAGCCCTTGCCAACAACAGTGTTTTCATCTTTCATACATGTTTTGCTAGTTTGCTCACACACACTCACTCACGTTTCACCTCACCTCTTATAGCATGCAATTCACATTTTTTACAACATATTTTATTTGTACATGAACAACAAACATTTAGATATAGAAAATATAGCATAGGACAAAAATATTATTTCTGTATTTACACTGATTTGAGTACTCTCTTTTTGCAGTCTTCGCAGTTCGCTCACAGAAGTTGCAAAAATCGTAATTTTGCATCCACAAAACAATACCTGACTGAGTGCATTTAGGTGTACATATGTATCTTTCCTTCGCCTATCCATGCAAAAAGCAGCGCACTGCAACAACCTTCATAAAATTACTGCGTAGTCAATTCGCTGAAGTTGCCAATATAATTAATCGTTTTAAAGTCTTTTGTTTCAATTATGCCATTATACTATTATGTCGAGATTATATAATTTCATATTTGCTTAGGGTTTTGCATGCAGAAAGTCAAACAACAAAACAAACTTTGTTAAAAGTTGAAACTGAAACTAAAAACTATAAAGCATATATTATATAAGAAGTGTTGTCGTTTTGTTGCTGCGGTTAGAAGAGAGGATTGCATATTTGCGGCAGGAATTAGTTTTGTGTCTCTGTGAGGTGTGAGGTAAACGATCCTCTGACTGACGCATGAAAACAAAAGAAAATACAAACATTATGGTACTTGAGTTTCTCGAGTAAATACATGATGGCTCTTTGTTAGTAAATTAACTTATTGTGATAAAAAAATACGTTTGTCAGTGTAACAACCAAACCAAATAAATAAAAAATACAAAACTACATTTAAAATACTGATGGTTAACGTTGCATGTCGTTGGCAAACTGGAGACTGGAAGGCACTCACACGACGAACATCAACATATTTTGTAGTGTGTTAAATGAATGAAACTATAAACTAGTTTCCAGTTCAAGATTGCCTTTGATTTTTAATAGATTAATTGATGGTCAGTTTTTCTAAAGGATGGACCGATATCGAGTGAAACACACAACACCAATTGCCCCTTGAATGAAATTAATCCGCTCTATCCTCATCCTCAATTCAAATTGCTAAAATAGATTCAAAGTCTTCACAGATTGTTACGTACGGGGATATACACTCCTTTTATAAACATAGGAAATCGAGCTTATTACGTTATAGGTAAGCATTTTTATCATAGCAGGAAGTTAAAAGTTAAAAAATACATTCAATTGAATGTACCAATGGAATCGCTAAAATCAACAAAAAATCACTCACCAATTCACCATACGCATGTATTCCACTTCCACTTCTTCCGTGTCAACAAATCCTTGCGCGTCGCTTTTCTGTATTTTTACTCTCCTACGTGAAACAAAGTTTTATTTAGTTTTATTAGGAAGTCAACGAAAAAACGCTCCTAATTTTTTCTTTCTGAATCTTTTAAACTTCTATAAGCCGTGTTTCACATAGCCCCATGCTATTAACCCTGTCCCTAACTGTAACTTTCTCTAACAATAGAAATAGACTGCACAGTGCACACAGCTATTTTAACTCTAATTCTATAATTACTAGTTGAATATCGAAAACTAATAATGTTTTTAAAACTCTTCCTCGTTTTAAAGAAGCTTCCTGTGCTTGTGCTTGCCACGGTATTACTGACAGATTTAGCTTCTTGCGTGCCGTTTTAATTTGACCGTCTTTGATCCTTCTTTTCCAGTTTTAGCATCTCTCTTGAAAGTTGTTATTGTAAAACCGATGCGATGCGATGTTAATAATGATGGCATAGGTTAGTTGTGGTAATTCCTCTTAATGTTCGTGTCTTTTTAAATACAATGTTTTTTTTCTGTTTGCATTTTTCATGGCGGTGTACGATCTGATCATTTGAGTATGGTGTCATATCATTCACTGAGTTTTTGGTATAATAAAATGGTTTACTCACACGTACAGCAGAACGCAACGAAGAAAATCAGAAAAATTTCATCCCATTCCAGATAATGGTAGTAAATGATAGTGCGGCACGAGATTACGTAAAAAGCTGTTCATGAGGTGCCCGTATGCTCGCTCATCATCATCCTTTCTCCACCAATAATAAAGTTTTTAGTTTCTAGTTCTCCTTTGCTTTTGAGTGATGCGTTGTGATCAGACGAGGAGCCGAGTCGACTAAAACTAAAATGAGCGTATAATTTTTATTTACCTACCAGCAAAAGTATCAGACCTGTTGTGTACCTCTTGTTTAAGCTAATGCTATTTTAGGGGTGTTGTTGTGGACCAGTTTTCTCTTCCATTTCATATTATCACATCTTCTTCATCAGGTTATTATCATATCAACCAACTTTACCTGATGGATTTATAATTTATCCAAGAGTATGAGTTTTCGTGTACATGAGAGAGCAAAAGAAGAGAACTGCTACGCGCTGAGGTTGTCAATTCCATAATATAGGTAGATTTCCTTACATGTTTCACAATTATCTTTTTGCTTTGTAGCAGCCGTTTTAGTAGCTTGATATTCTTCGTCGTCTAAAATGCTGCATAATCGAAGAAAATTGTTTTTGTCTTGCCTTGCTCATCAGCATCCATCCTCATACATCGTGTTCTCCTTAGGTATTATTAATGTGCATTATGATGATGATGAGAAATGATGATGAAAACTGGAAATGGAGAATTTGACCCTTACTTTACCACACATGTTTGTCGCATGAACCTGAGTAAACTCAACAGCTTTGCTATTTATACAGTATTACGCTTCCTGATGACTGACATGTCAAGTCGAGATTATCGTAACTACTTACTACGATGATATCAATATAACATTTCAAATTGGGCAATAAGAAATGGCGATATCCTATCTTTGTTAATACGGTTTCTTAATTTTTTCTCAGAAAACGATCTTTGAACGATTAGCAATATTAGTAAGCTGGTCCTGGTCGACGTTAGCACATTCGCCGCCGCGACTTGTAGTATGTAGTGACTAGTGACATGGCTTTTAATGAATGGTTATAATGTTGCGAAAATGTTGTTTGTTACCGTATTCACTATATGCCGCAGTCTTGCAAAAATAGTAATTGACTATTTCGTTTATTAAACACTATAGTATCAATGAAGAAGAGCTTAATACATACCTCGAATTAATGAAAGCTTTTGGATTATGTGTAGATATCTATATTATTAAAATACATAACTTCATGATATCATATTCTCTAATCATAAATTTTCGGTAATATATTTCTTGCTAGATTTTGATCTGGCCCCCTGACTTTTTGGATGATCTTTTTGGGTATCAGCTTAGCAAGCATACCATGAGCCAAACATGACAATGTCATTCATGGTCCTCTCCCTCTCTATTAATTGCTTATTGCTAAAAAAAAGATAGATATACTGTCAGATTGGGTTTGGGTAGTGATCAAAATATCGCATTTTTAATTTTTAAATGACCTGATTTTTATAATGAAGTTCGTAGACAGCATGATATTCCAGCGACCTTGTTCCACGAAGCAACCGCCATACGAGCTAGTGTATGTAATTAATCTGTTTAGCTGACACGTACATAGTTTAAAGAACTGGATGTATACAAGCGAAAAATATAACGGAAAACAGAGCGCGTCTGTAATATAATTTGATAAGATATCACAATAATATACGATAAGGAATTGGAATTTATTTTGTTTTAGTAGTGTCATCACTGACATTTTGCAAACTAATTCCGCTCTTCAAAGCTAACTGGATAACTCTTGTCTTTGTCTACGTGAGCAAATAGCGCTGTACGTACCTTAAATGTCATCAGAAGATTGCTTAATTCAAGAAGTTAAAAGTTAAAGGTCTCTTTTGCAAGCGTTATTGATACTAGGTACTCTTAAACACAATCCTGGTCAGAAACGCGGGCTTTTAATTAATAGGCGCAGTACCTGATAGTTGAACACAAAAATATTTATGAGAGAATCTCCTGAATGAAGAAAATGAACAAAAATACTACTCAAATGAGTTTTCAATGAATTAGCAATTGAATGCCATTATTCTCATCGCAAAACGAGTTATACCTATTCATACTTTTCATACAATCTTAATCTTATCTATTTAGGTAACTCTCCAACCCCAAAAAAACTTTTTCACTAAACTGAAATTGTTGTTCTGGCTACAGAAAATTCTAATAAATGATTATTAAATGATGCACTTTTGCACAATTTTCAATTAGGTAATTTATATAATTTAATTGGAATAGTTTTTATGTTTTTAAGCTAGATGATCATAAAAGAACTCCCTGTGAAAATGTACTTCACCGCAGAAAGAGAAAGTTGTTTTCATCAGCGCTCCCTTAAAAATTCATAAGGCCTTGACCTTGGTACTCACCAAAAACACCTTGTCATGAAAAAATTATTTCTTTGTTCAATATTTCACAAAAGGAACTTCCGAAAATCCAAACAAAATTCATTCACACAAAAGAAAGCTGTCCTTTTTTATTCCGGCGACATCCGTCCGATGTAGGAGCAAGAACAAAGTAAAAGTAAAAAAGTATTAGATTAGGTGTATGTATTTTATATGAACTGATTGCATTGGACGGATCTCTCTTTGTTCCTTTTTCAGACAAAACAAAATGATTCATCCTCCCCTTCTTACAACAAAGAAAGTACAACATGACGCTCCCTATCTTTGTTTCTTTGTGCTTGGATATTTAACAAAGTGGTTTGTTGTTTATCTTCCCAAAATATTGTATAGATGGTGCATAAAGCCTGTTAATTGAGGGGTAAAGGAGAATAGAATAGCAACAGCAAGCAAGCAACAACGCAATACGCTTTTTTACAATAACACCATACGACTTAGCCATCGAGTGTCTCACATTTCCTTGCTATGTTTACACGTAAAAGCATCCTTATGTTGAGCAATTGTAGCCGTAAGCGCGAGTAAGTGAATCAGACACACCGTGCGGTGTACAATAGCTTTTTGTACAGCTTTCAACAACACAACACATACGAGCCTCTGTAATAAAGCGAAAAGAGATTAAAATTTTCTCTTTTGATCTTATCAAATTTTAAATTTGTAATTAAAAGTTGATCAAAATGGTAAGTGCTTATTATTTTTTAATTATTTTAATATTTCAGTGAAAGCAGAGTGAATTTGTGAATCATTTTTAAAAATAATAGCGGTTTTAATGTGTATGTTAGAAAAATTAACCAAGAAGAAGTAAGGAGTATGATCAGGTGATGGATTTTAGTTTTTAATTTTGTTCATTATATTTCCAGGGTCGTGTAAGGACAAAGACGGTGAAGAAGGCCTCTCGGGTCATCATCGAGAAGTACTACACCCGACTTACGTTGGATTTCCACACTAATAAGAGGATTTGCGAAGAAATTGCCATCATTCCCAGCAAACCTCTCCGTAACAAGATCGCAGGGTAAATCATTGTTTATTTTAATTTACGTTTTTCTTAAAAATATTCACAATTTATGTAATTATTTGACTGTTTGTTAATTTGTCTATCAAATGTTTTAATTATTGTTGCGTTGTTGTATTTCCTTGTACAGATTTGTTACGCATTTAATGCGACGACTTCAGAACAGTCAAGTTAGAGGAATTTCCATCAAATTGCAAGAAGAGGAGAGGGAACGTAGGGATAACTATGTTCCAGAGGAGTCAGCTTTGGAGCGTGACATCATCGAAATTGATCAACAAACAAAGGACATGTTAAAGATGATGGATTTCCACAACTTGAGTGGGCTTCAATTAACTCAAACTACATCTGGACAGCAGTATGGAGCGCGTCGCTAAATAATATTAAATATTATTCTTTAAAGTGTAGTTCTTCGTTGTTATTCAGTTGCGTGTTTATTAATTTGATTGGAAGCTAAAGTGTGAACCAGATATTTTGTATTTTCAATGAATATGTAACTGACGTAATAACAAGAATTGTTTTAAAATCAATTTCATTGAATATTGATCTTTTATTTTTTTCTTTACTAAGTTTACTCTACTGCATTCAGTTTTTAATTTTGTGCATTGATACATAATATAATTATGTAGGTTTTGTAGATTTCTTTATCGGTAGCTAGGATTTTCGTGCTCGGTTTTCTTTTTTTAATTCAGAGCCGGTTGCGAAACTAACTACTACATATAACATTATACCGCAGTCTGTACATCGTCTAAATTGGGTTTCACTTCGTTTTTAATCCATTTTTGTCTGAAATATTATTTGTTTTAAAATATTCAAACAATATTTGGCTCTGTCAAGTCACATCTAATTGATAATTACCTATTTAAATTTATTTAAGCGATGACGAGATAACGTTTCGCAAGTGTTTACCGTTGAAAGCTAATGGAAAAGTACTTACTGTACACCGTTGTGCATTTCATGTATGTAGAATTACAAGAATCTTGTTAGGGATACGGTTATTTATAGTATAGTCAAGGACTCATGATCATGGTCATCAATCACTGTCAATGCTTCATGGATGGGTATTCATGGGTTTTAGTCCCTTAATGAGGTTCAGGTTCACAATTAAGGTTTGGGTTCGTCATGCGGTTGCTGTAGTTTGTTGCATAGTTCTTTTCTTGCCAGTCACCTTTGAAGTCACTGAAGGCTGCGTTTTTCTCACCTCGAATTTCCAATATTTTTTTACAATGAATAGGCCTGAAAACTCTTTCTCCATTTCTCTTCGCTATACAACAATTTTAGTTGTTTTTCTCTCAATAACTAGCGTAAATATTTGTTTTGGGCATGGCAAAGCCCCTCCATCGTTATATCAAAGATTTTGGGAGATAGGATGTGAATTTTCAGGTGTAGTATCCCGAGTGCGACGTTCTGCTCCTAATCCTCAACCCGAAGAGCCTAATTTTGAGGATCCAGAAGAATTGTTTAACTATTTATATCCACTGGCTGACGTAAAGTATGATGAAGAGGGAAATGTAGGAAGTCAAAGGTCAGCGCATGGAACTCATTCAATTTCATCTTGGTTAGAAGACTTGATGGAGCTTTGGCACTCTGAGTGTAATCAAAGAAGAATGAAGAGATCGGCAGAAAGACGACAGGAATACAACAACAGAGGTAAAAAATTGCATATTAACGGCTTATGTGTAGCTATCCCTATTAAATTATCGATCTATTCAAAATAGTTTTAATCCGAAACGTAACACTCAATTACTGATGAATATAGACAGTATCAGGTTTTCAGTGTTGTTCGAGAAGAAACAAAATATTTAGTTATCGATTTTCCTGTTGGTCACCATTTAAATGCTTTCATTATATTTTTCATTTACTGTCAAAAAGTCCTCAAATAGAACAATTAAAATTGTATTACTTCATGATTAATTTAAGACTTTCATCGGGAGCGTGTAACGAAGAGATAAACGATTAGTAATGGTCTCATAATGCCCCAATGCATTACTCAGTACCAGTAGTACTTTTCCTTAGGATAGTTGTATGAAATGCTGCTTGGCATAATATGTTGCTTGGCTTGCATTTTGATTAAGTACATGATATCATGCAAAAGGCAAACTGACATTAAATTAGAATTTACCGAGAATATTTTTCAGGATTGTACAACATTATTAATAAATTAATTAAAATCCAGATATGTCTAAATTATTAATGTTTTTTTTCTCTTTCATCATCGGTCCAACAGCATCCAGAGAATCTTGGAGCAGCCAATCCCACCTTATTCGAGGCAGAGTGGATAGGAACCGGTTAAATTCTGAGACTACAAAAAGAAACTCATCGCTCGGATCTTTAAGCCAAGCCTTAAGTAGTCGAAGAGGAGATAATTATGAAGGAAATGATGTGAGCAATGAGTACATGCTTCAACATGGAGCAGCGGAAGAAAGCGAAGCTTACGGGGATGTTTACAACTACGAAACGAACTATAATGACGAGGAGAACTACAAAGGAAAATATGAGGAAATTGGTGACAAAGAGAAAGACAAGCGAATAAAGAAAGCCACCACCACCACCGCCGGTACTTCCACAACTCCAGCTCCTACTACCGCACCTACACCTGCACCATCAACAGACGACATCTTTTTCGCACAATACGGAGGTGATATTGAATACTTTTTCCCGTTGCTATCCTTTGGAATTCCATTCGATGGAGAAATCACATTATTGGGATTTCATGGGTTCCGTGGCCTTTTCCCCTATTGAGATTTTTGTGCTATGTTACATCATATTATGTACTTTATATATACTTAC
>JAHZNJ010000650.1:0-12411 GCA_027744475.1 Lepidocyrtus cf. sotoi NNG-2020
TTGTTGTTGCTGTTGTGTGATATGTGCACTACTCACTAATCACACCCGTCCGTTTTCTTCTTTCCCATCCTTTCGTCTTTCTTAAAGAACGAGAGAGAAGAGGATCCTTTTCTTTCCCTTTTAATTTATCTCTCTATCTCTTTCGTTCTTACGGGAAGTTTCTTCTTTCTTCTACCTCTTTTTTTATTTTGAGATGGGATGATTAAGATACTCTACTCAACCATCTAGCTTTAAGCAATGTAAAGGCAAGAAGGTTCAGCTGGTGCTACTTACGCTACGCTCTGTTTCTGCTGCTGCTGTGTTTTATGTTGATCCTTCTTTTTTTACTTTGTTATATTAATTTGGGGATGGATGGATTCAAATACCCCTCCTCGTCTTCAGCTTCAGTTTTTTTTCTAGTAGTAATTACCTTCTTCTTGGTTACTCTGCTCTTGTTTCTCTTTTTACACTGATCAAAACACAAAAGGAAAACCAGAAGAAGCAAATTAAGATGGGCAGATGAGTTGAGCTGACATGACATGACTTTATACTACACACAGTATATTGTTTTTTTCTCTCCTTTGCTTGATTCCATTACGTCTTCCTAATCTTCCCATCTTCAACTTTAAATTAAGCAATGAATACCGACGCCTGGTTCAATAATAATCATTTCTTCAAGTTGTTGGTGTTGTTTTGGTGGTGTGGAAAAGAAATCTATTATGGATTGGCGATGGTTCTTTTAGATAATGTGGTGAGTTAATGGTAATGTTGAGAAGTGTCTATTTTCTTTCGATACTTACTAAATGGAAATTTCTTTAACCGAAAAATAAAATAAAATAAAAATGTCTGACAGGAAAATGTATTATAGACTTTCCTTGTCTTTGTCTACTCTAATTCACTCCAACTCCATTCACAAAGATGTTTTCCCGTCGTCCGTCTATGAAGGAAGACGAAGAAGAAAAAAATAATCCATTCTTTTATTGATTTGATTGAAGTTAATAATCTATTTCGTATTTTTTTACAAAAGAGGAATGACATCCTCAGCCAGTCAGCACAAAATTCAATTCAAATCATCCTGAACGGATGTGTGTATTAAGTGATATTAGTATTTTGTTTTTCAGTTTTCCTGGATGAAATGTATGGAGATAAGTTTCTCCAAAAACCCTAACGAAGAAAATCAATCCGAATTTACAAAAACAGCATTATATTTTCTTCATGTTGTTATTATTTATTGATTGAATCATACCAAATACCCTATCATTAGCTTTGGCAGCCAGACTTCCAAATGCCTCTGCAATTTTCGCCTAATTTATCATTTTTTCTTCTTTTCTTCAAAGAAAAGGAAATGCTAATGATACAAGAAAGCTCACATAAGCTCGAAAAACGAAAAAAATGACATGAGTTTAAATTTAAAGAACTGCTATGCTGCTGTGGCCGCTTTGCTTATTTACTTCTTGGAATGCGTGAAGTACTACGTACACAAGAATAATAGTGATAATAATGATAAGGTACATTCTGTGAAAATAAGCAGTTCATGTCAGCAGTTCATCTGCTCTGGTCCTTACGTAGTTTAAGTTTATTTTTCTGTAAAAAACGTTCATTTTTCCTAAGTAAAAGCAGAGGGTGAATGCATCAAAATAAGAAGACGCAAGAGAGTGCGTGCCTGGATTGCTCTCTGAGGAGAGGAAGAGAAGGAAGGAATCGTGCAATCACTTCTAAAATACTTCATAATTCATTCATGGAGTCTTCATTTTCGACTCGACGTCCCTTTCATCCATCTCATTTTAGCTATTTTTTTCTTTTACTTCTCTCTGATTTCAACTGACTGACTGCCTGACTGACTGACTGACTGATGATGGCTACCAACCAACTTAACTCACCAACAATTTATTTAAACATGTTTATAAAGTCAGACTGCATACGCAACGACGCAACGCACTTTTTTCTCCCTTTTTTTATTTCTCGGTAACAGTAACGAGGAGGTGAGTAAAGTGGTGCCTGTCTTGTCTAAACATTGATGTAAGAACTGACTTGCCGTGCTGCTGCCAATAATAATGACTGGTCCAGTTGTTATATGCAGTCACCTTCAATTTCGACTCACCAACCATGCATCCCCATTTTTACGGCATTACTTACGATTCTTACGATATAAGAAATGCAGCAGTGCAGTGCAGACACTCAAATCATAGAGCTATGAGCTACGCATCCAATTTCCTTAAATATCGCAATCAGTCGTGGGATTATATCCTGTCTCTAAAAAAAAAGTAGTAATGATTATTATGGGGAAATTTCTTACATACCAACATCTTGTTTTTATACACTCTTTCTTTCTATCCAAACTAAACTACTGTATGAAATATAAAAGAAAAGAAAAAATGCAATGTTTCTTCTTCAATTCAATGTCAGCCGTAAAAAGAATTCCAAGAAGCAAAAAAGAAAAAAATTAGAATCACACACACACTCACACAACCACCGACATTGTCTTCTTTCTGTGAGCCTCTTCTCGGCACTTAAGCGTATTACTTACAAATAAACTATAAAAAACAGCGAGAGAGAGAAAATAATAGTGAGAAAGTTGAAGTTGCGTCTTGTGTCTGATTCCGATGAAATTTTTGTTAGGTATGCAGTATGCAGTACGGCTCTTCTACTGAAAGTAAAAGGCAGCTATCAAGAAAATATTTTATCATCAAATTGTAGTTTCTCTCCTTCTGTCTTGTCTCTGGTGGTGGTGGTGCTTGCTTCTTTCTCACTCGCATTTAAAAAATTCCAGATAGAGAAGAAGAAAAACAGAAGAAAAAGAAGCTCACTTGGCCTTGACATTGCAATTCTAGCGGAACGACGACACCAGTTCAAAATAAATACCACCAGCGCAATACAACGCATCGCAACAGCAAATAGAAATGAGAGGAAATGAAACGATATAAGAAAGGAAGGAGATGAGCATTATATTGTACGTGAACCATGCAACTATAGAAGCAGTAGCAATGTCAATCCCTCACAAATTGACCTGAAGATATTGCACGAGAAAAAAGCAAGTGAAACCAATGAAAGTCCTGAGGAGCTGAGCTAATGCTCACAGCAAAAATTTTATGAGCCTAGTAAAAACGGTTTTCTACAGAGAAAGAGAGTTTACTAGGAAGGCGCTCAATCCTCATGTGCCACTAAAGAAAATTATTATTAAACTTTTGCTACTTCTTCCACCATTGCTTGCTACCTACTACTTAAGTTACCTCTTTCGTTCTTTCTTTCGTCTATACCTAAGCCTAGCTAACCGTAAATGTAAATTATATTATAGCATTTTTTCGTCTTCATGATAATCCTTCATCATAATAATAATATAAACTTCTCTGGAAGAGATAAATGTATGCATGTTGGAGCTAGAGCTTTTTTTCTGTTCGTAATGTTGATAACATCAGCCATGAGAGAACCTTACTTACTTGCAGGGTTCCTGGGTTGCGTTGACTCTTACTACCAGTTACACACTCACAATCACAAATTAGAATATAGTTTTGCCGCTTGAGAAGAGACAGACAGATCGTTCTGGACTTGTACTAGTAAAGATGAAGAGAGGATGCTATGCTATGGCTTTTGCCAAGAAGAACAAACGAGGTAGTCATGAATTACGTGAACTCTCTATATAATAAAAAAATCTTATATTAATCTTCTTCATTTCATACTGCTACTGAAATAAAAACTGTTCTACAGTTCAAACAGCAGTCAAGTATGGAGACTGGAAACCAGAAGAGAAAAAAAGTTCCCCTCTTGTTCCTTCGTCATTGCATATATTTCCATCATGATCATCGCAATCACCAAGTTCTTTTACTGGCTGGACTCACATGAAAGTGTTAATTACTGTCAATGCAATCTGTGACGCAGGGAGACTTGAACTCTAACTTCCTCCAGCGTAAAACAAGTCTTTTTCCTCCTCACAACCAACCAGTGTCGTGTGGAATAATAAAGAACAGACCAGCAAGCCACCACGGATAGAGAGCATGAAGTGAAGAGGAACATGCAGAGATCCCGTTTCATCATAAGTGTCATGGAGTAAAATAGTAGGAGCTCAGCTGTAAAGATTCTCTGGAAGTCACATTACAGCAACAAAGAAAAGAGAGTCACTCCACTCCACTAGCAGTCATAATATAATGAAATGTAGTTACTTACGTAAAAAGGATAAGATGATAATTTTTGAGTTGATGTTTCTTTCTGTCCTCACAGACTTTTGTAATGCTGGATATTATGTAGCTTCAGGTTGAAGAAAAAAATGGTTACTGCAATAGTTTCTAAGCACTTCTTCTCACATGTTCTTTATGATGCATGTGTGAAAATACTGATAATGGAACTTTTTGTTCACGAGGATTTCCCATCTTCTATCTTCCTGAAACTGCGGTAATAAATCCAACCCTTTTTAAGAAGAACTTTTTGTTACATGAAATATAAGCATATCATCATCCTCGTATCATCTTTATGCTACGCATCATATTATTATGATAGTAATGATATTTAACAATGCGTATAACTTTCTCGTAAATTTGTTTATGCTCATGTAGAAAAGAAATAATATTATGATCATGATCATGATGATGCAAGGTTACGCAATAAAAACTCTAGTAAAAAAAGTGACACACGATAGCTTCGACAATACAATAAAATTAACATGTTTTCTAGACTTTAGAGACAGACACGAATCATCACGAATGCAGTCAAATAATCCTCCTCCANGCAATAAAAACTCTAGTAAAAAAAGTGACACACGATAGCTTCGACAATACAATAAAATTAACATGTTTTCTAGACTTTAGAGACAGACACGAATCATCACGAATGCAGTCAAATAATCCTCCTCCAGGATATAAAAGTCGAAATGATATCTCGATGGTGTAAATGATCTTGTCTCCTTTGGTGTGCGTGGTATGATGTGGTGTGGGTAGTAGCAGCAGAGAGGAAGGAACAGGAACACCACATCAAAATATTGAAATGTCACAAAATATCGAATTATAAAAGGTGGGTGTGGTGGTTATCTATGGTTTGATGTAAGCAACGCAACACTCCAGCAGCATTATAGGAAAAAAGTTCGTGTACGCGTAAGGAAGATCATTACTTTGATAAGATATGATACGACTTGTGATTATTATGGTGGTGGGATGGTGGGCAACTTTTTATTATCACATCCACATCCACCTGACGAGTTTCTTTTTCACAATTGAAGCAAGTGAGAAGATTGAGTCAACGCAACCCAAACAGAGAATGAAGATGATTAGGATGATTTGAAGCAGAGAGGAAGGAACAGGAACACCACATCAAAATATTGAAATGTCACAAAATATCGAATTATAAAAGGTGGGTGTGGTGGTGTTCTTGTGGTTTGATGTAAGCAAAGCAACACTCCAGCAGCAGAAGGAAAAAAAGTTCGTGTACACGTAAAAGTAAGATCATTAAGTTTGATAAGATATGATACGACCTGTGATGATGGTGGTGGGCAAGTTTTTATTATACCATCCACATCCACCTGACGAGTTTCTTTTTCACAATTGAAGCAAGTGAGAAGATTGAGTCAACGCAACCCAAACAGAGAATGAAGATGATTAGGATGATTTGTTACGAAAATTTCTTTTCATCGATCGTCACCAGGATATTGAGCTGCTTTTACGCAGCATGGGTTGCTGCTTGGCTGGCTCATCCTTGTGTGACAGTTGGTCGATAAAAAAGGATTGAACCGTTTGTTCCTTGTCTTATCATTTTTCTTCTTTCAACTCTTTTTTTTTGTATAATAGTAAAAGTGTTCGACGACTCCTTCCTATCATCATCTTATCATCATCATAATAGCATACAAGCCTAGATCGGTGGTGGTGGTGACGACGATGAATGGTTCAGACAAGGATTTAAAATATGAGCTTATCAACTAAAAATATCAATTTTGTTTATACGCGCGTTCATCTAAACTTGTAGTATTATTACTGTGTGGATTGGATTCGAATAGGATGGAGGAGGAGGAGAAGATGACAAGACATGATCAGAGATTTGGATGGATGTTTTACTCTACAACAACGAACGACCGAAGGAGAGAGACGGAAGATAGATAGGTCGTGAAGAAGAATAAACTCGTTAGCCCTTAAAAACATGGGTCATATTTCATAAGAAAAAAATAAGAATCTGTAAAGAAAAGAGAGAGAAGGAAAAAGAGTTCCTTCTTCCATCAGCATAGAAGATAAGGAACACGTTTGATCCAAATTAGGGGAAGGAAGAAGGGTGCGAAGAGGAAAGCAAGATGAATCGTTTGTATCATCTCAAAAGTAACTTTATTCACTCACTCAGTCAGAGTCAGTCAGTCAGTCACTCTCCGTTCCTCTCGCTGGGTGACAACTCGTTTATGATCTTGTACTTTACTCCCTTCTTCCTCCTTCTCTATTTATTCTTGGAGCAGAAGTAACAGCAGCAGTTACAGATATTTGGATTTGACTTCTTCTTTTTTAAAAACTCGCTGCTGTCAATCTGACTATTTCACTGCATCAGTAACAGTTACGTTACAGCAGAAACATACTCCTTCTGTTTGTAGTAATAAAGATGTAAGAGCTCTACTGTCATCGTAGGAGGACGAGACAGAGTGAGAGACAGAATATTTTGACGTTTCATGCTGTTCTGTTGTTGTGAAATGTTCAATTTTTACTAGCCAAACTATCCCTAGTTTGCTACTGTGTAGATTTGTAAAGGATAGTAAGTAACTAGGGGTCGTTGTGCCCATCACTTCGGAACAGATCTTTATCAATTTCCAAAATATCTTTAATACTTTTAGATAAAGAAAGAAATATGTATGCGTATGTGTGCGTAGGTGCTCTAGCTTACCAGTTACGGTATTTGTATAGCTTTGGCTTTGCTTTTAAGTTAAAGCGAAGACAATATATAGCAAGAAAAATATTTTTTGTCTCTCCACCCTCTTCTGTAGAAGAAAAAGAAAATACCTTTTCTTGATTAAATCTGTCTCTAGAAGGAACTCGAAACCCACTCACTCAGCTCAATATAGAAAATTGAAGCTGGAAAAATGAATTTTAGAGAAAAATGTGTCTGCAGCAGCAAACCGGTCCATAATAAGTAAAGAAAGTATTTTTGATGGACAGGATGACAAGATTTAGCTTCTGTTCTAATACTTCTATTCCCAGGTAAACCTTGTTGAAATAGAATAATGATGTAATGGAATGGCTTCCGAGCTGGAAATTCTCTTAAAATAAGATATGAATGAAATGAATGAGTGAAAAAAATGTCAGGCTTTAGAGAACGACTCTTTTGTCATTGCTGCAGTGCACGAGGAAAGCCAAATGGAATAGCTTTCGAGCTGGAAATTCTCTTAAAATAAGATATGAATGAAATGAATGAGTGAAAAAAATGTCAGGCTTTAGAGAACGACTCTTTTGTCATTGCTGCAGTGCACGAGGAAATCCAGAGGGTGGATTAGAGGAGAGGAAGGAAGAAGGTGCGTTTCTTCTACTGGTGCAGTAGCAGTATCAAGGGAGAGTAATGCGTTAAGCAGTTTTTTTCTTTTTTGTTACTTACTGTACTTAAGCATGAGCATGACATGAGTTGTAGTATGCGTATGAGCATAAAATATTATGCTACTGAATAGGCATATTGCGTGGAATGAAATATGTGTGTTCTTATAAACGACATGATGTAATATGCTTGAATGCATCTTTCACTGGATCCGATCAGCAGCATAGCATCTAATGTAAGTAACTAAAAAAGCTTACAAAAACTGCGTACTTTTTCTTTTTACGCATATTACGCAGACAAGCCACTCCTGAATGAATGAAGGAGAAAGAAGAATGAATGAATGATAGAAAATGATTCGAAACCGAGATAACATTTTTTGTATTCTTCTTCTACGAAAAATAAATCAACTTTTTGAGCAGAAGTGGAAGATTTTTTGGGAGTTGCAAAGAAACTCTTTCGCCCCCTTCTTTTCGTTTTTTATCAGCTTATAAAGAGACAATGTGTTAGAAAATGTTTTCTTTTTTTATTCCACTTCACTCTCTCTCTCTTTCCAAACTCTCTTCTTACAAAACATTCTTCTTTCCAACTCATTTCAAATTTTAAAAAGAAGTTTTGCTAAAAAACGGAGTCGTAATGGTTGTGAAAGTACCGTGAAGAAGAAGAAGAGAAAGTTGTAGATGTGATATCACATCAGCAGCAGTGGAAAGAGCAGCAGCCCAAGCTCAGCTCATCGTCAGCAAAAAACGGCAGGGGAAAGTGCACTTTTACAGAATAGATATGACGATATAATATACTTATAAATGGAGGCCTCTCAAAACAGAACATTGCATATTGCACAGCATAATACAAAAAATATGGCTAATGTACATCCATAAACTTATTCTATTGCTGCTGCGGATATGAGTGCATATGACTTATCCCTCTGCTTAGCTGAGCTCAGTTTTTTTGGGGAGAAAGAAAAAGAAAGTTCGGCGGGACTCTACTCTAACACGGGTTTGTTTCTCTACTCTGTCTCCTGTCGACTTGAAAAATTATCCCGCCTTTATCATCATCATCATCCCCATATTCACCATCAACTTTTATAAAGAATGTGGAAGCATTTCCTTATGGCATTTTCACTCCTTATCCTTCCTTCCTAGAAAACTCTAACAACTTTTAAAACTTTTGCATACACAAACACATACGAGACGACACAATATGAAACATTTCGGTATTAAAGGAAATAGAAAAATAGTTAAATTTTCTACTTCTTGAAAAATACTCATGCTCACATCCGCTGCAACTTTTTCTTTCCTTGCAAGAAGGATAAAGATAAACCCCGTGTGAGATTTTGGAAAATGAAAAAAGGGGATGCGGTGCAGTGCATTGCTGCTGCTTTTGCTATTACTTCATTTCATACGCATTTTTCTTCTTCTATTTTGCATTGCTTTCACTGCGAAAGTCTAAAAAGCTTGAGTAAAAAATAGAAGCAGAAAAAAGCTGTAGCATTTGAGAAATTTAAGAATATATCATGCATGCATGCGATTTTAAATGGTTACAACATAGCATGCATGATATTATGCTGCAATGAATCCTTTTCCTTCCTTCCTCCCTTCAGCTTCCTTCTCTATTCTCTCCTCCTCTTCCTTATTCAATTGGAAACAAATCGCTCTTGTTTAAATAGATGAAAGCTGGAATTTATCCTTTGAATAAATAACCCATTTGTTACTGCTAATGTGTATGCTTGATCTTGCATTTTTTTTCACTGGAAGGAATAACCAAAACCATCATTCACGATGACTAGCTACTACTTATCCTATCCTGTTTATTTTTTACGATATAATACGAAGAATAGAATAAAAATATGCTTTTGTTTGCAAAAGGAAACGGAAGGGCTGTGTTTGTGTGGTGGTGAAATGATGGAACAAACACATGGAAATTTTTCTATGCTCTTTACTCCTTCTACATAAATAAAAATGGAAGGAAATATTCGTCCTCCGACAAACGACATCAAAACAAGTAATTGAATAATTCCATTACAAAATTGTTTATCAATGTCACGTTTTTACTACTTACCACAAAAATAATACTATTAATAATTAATCATATAGTGGAATTCATACTTTCCCTAAAAACGACGACGCGACGACAGCCTTTAATGTTCTGCACCCTCAACAACAGTATCGGTCGCTGTCGCTTTTACTTTCATTTGCAATAACAAGTATAAATGAAATGTTTGGTCGAAATAAACCACAAAAAATTTCCCCTCCTTCAAACATACGTACGTACAAGAGAAAATTGTTATATTTCAGTACAATACTACATCATCATCTCTGCTTTTACTTTGAAGAAACACACACACACTCATATTATATCTATAATTTATCATCGCCATCCTACTCATTTTCTTTTCTCCCTCCTTAGTTTGTAGTTTGTGTAGTTACGATAGGTTAGGGGACTTTTTCAATTTGTATGTGTCAAAAGGCAATATACTTTCATTTGTTTTCGTTCCTGATGATGATCATACCAATATTATTTTTACTTCCTTGTTTTACTTTTACTATTATGTACTTCCAATGTTTTTCCATTAATCTTTGTTTTATTACTTGAAATGGTTTAATTATTAAGTTAATGTGATAATAATATAATGAAAATAGCGTGATCAGTGTTATTATCTACTGTGGTGATTTACACAGTAGGGATCAGCACATTTGATTGTCACCCACAGAAAATTTATGGATTGTTTTCATTTTCTACGAGAAACAATGCTGATTTAGTGATTACGCATTTTCAGCGTGAGATAAAGTTTTAGTTAGCTGCATATTGCCTAAAACGTACTAAAGCTAAAACACGCAATTCTGTTATAAACTTTTAAACGAGGACAGCGCCTGTGAGAAAACTAAATCCAATCCTAGTCCAGTCCAGTTTAAATGTTGGTTCGTATTGCTTCTTTTATTTTACAGATTTTGCATGGATTTAGATAAACCATGATAAAGTAAACTTTTTGTTCGCTGAAGAAAAAATTCCGTCTTTAAATGTGTTTATACATATGGAATGAATCGGTAAGCAAAGGGTTTTTGAGTTATGTTATCGTGACTCTTTTCATAATAGTAATATGTAAAACTAACCCTCAATGGTGAAGACAAATCGTTGTAGCTGTAAACTTGTAAGCATGATGGCAATAAATCATCCGATTTTTGCAAAATACATTTTCTCTCTCTTTTTCCTTCTCTATTCTCACATAATATAAATATCTATATAATGCACGTACATTACTACATGAATGGAAGTTACAATTTCCTCCGATAATTTATGTGTTTCTCCCGTCTGGGTCTGTCAGATATTTTGTTGAATAAAATGTTCTGCATGTTTTCCTTCTTTTCTTCTTCCCTTTGTATTTTTTGTATCCTTCCTTTTTCAATACCCGAACTTAACTTAAAACTTATTCATAAAAAATAGCAAAATGTATTTATGAGAAAGTATTATAGCAGTACAGCAAAAGCAGTACAGATTTTTAAGTAATTTGCTTTCTACACTGACCTCAAACATCATTGCAAACTGGAACAAACGGAGGAGTTTAGTTTACAACAGTGCAGCTCTCTCTCTCTCTCTAACTCCCTCCTTTCCCTACGTGACGTCTCCTCTTATGCCACTGTGCTCCTACATGTTATGTACTTTTGCGGATTTTTTTACTAATGCTTGACCATTAAACGCTCCATCCTCCTTCAGAGCTTCGCCAGCAGCAGCATCACATCACATAATCATAGAAGCAACTCTACACAAAAGAGGAGGAAACGCCGCCACACAAGTAAGTCAAGCGAGTAACATTGCAAACTGGAACAAACGGAGGAGTTTAGTTTACTACAGTGCAGCTCTCTTTCTAACTCCCTCCTTTCCCTACGTGACGTCTCCTCTTATGCTACTGTGCTCTTACATGTTATGTACTTTTGCGGATTTTTTACTAATGCTTGACCATTAAACGCTCGATCCTCCTTCAGAGCTTCGCCAGCAGCAGCATCACATCACATAATCATAGAAGCAACTCTACACAAAAGAGGAGGAAACGCCGCCACACAAGTAAGTCAAGCGAGTAAGTTTCGGCTCCTTCCATTCCAGTTCCATTTTCATGTATTACATAACATAAAAGGCCAACTATGCCATGCCATGCTGGTCATTTTTCTAACTGAAGAAGATTAAAACAGAAGCAACATTAATTCTGTTCTGTGTGGGCAAATTGCTTAAAAGGAAGGAAGAAGGTCAGTGGTGCACAGCAATGTTATTACATGCTTCTGTGCCATCGCCGTCGTCATCAACATCATCATCATCATGGTTGGTATATCTCCGGTCATTTATTCCTTGTTGACAGCAGCAGCAGACAGGATGAATTGACGACAACAACACATTACATTAGATTACTTACAAAGAGCATTATCCTTCGTCCAGCAATTTTTTCTCGTCTTAAAAAATCCGGCGGCAGCAAGCGAGCCATCTGTCCAGCCATAGGCTCCTCTGTAGTTATATCCGATCTCTCTTTCTTTCTCTTTCCTTCCTTTTTTTATTCTACGTCTACCCCTTCTCCTCCTCTACAACAAACTCCACCACTATTTGTTTTGCTAAACTTATCCACGAAAAATATTTTAAGCAAGGATGCAACCAACCAACCGGAATTCATTCTCAGGCATAAACAAGTACGTAGTAGCAAAAGTAGTCAAGTCAGAGGCTGTGCGAAGTGTTCTTCTCTGCACGGATATCACGTACAATAATCATTACAGCTCTTTAGATCAGAGAAATGAACAGACGAAATATATAAAGATTGTATAACGAGAGCTGATGCGATGCATGTTTCTCTCTCACTCAAGACTTGTTGTTGTTTTTTGGCCTAGTTAAACGTACTAATTTTAGAAGAAAGTAAGATGTGAAGTCAACTATAAAAATATGAGAAAACATACTTAATCTACGAAACAAAACTAT
>JAHZNJ010000651.1:0-10068 GCA_027744475.1 Lepidocyrtus cf. sotoi NNG-2020
CATCATCGATCTGCACTAATCTTCTGCAACTTCCTTGACTTTGACCTTAAACCTTTCCTTCCAGCACCAGCAGCATAGCATGAGAAGCAAAACCATAATAATAAAATGCATCATTCACATTCACACATAAAAACAAATAAATATTGTCCATGCGTGAGCCGCGAAACAACAAAATATAAAATGTGGTCTGGTCTGACTCTTGGGTAAATACCCTTTTTTTCTTACTAATCGTCTTCATTTTCATCTTTTTTCCTGTCCATATGTGCAGGTCAGTTGCCTCTTCAATTCCAATGCCATAATCCATTCTTCATCTTCTCACTTCTTCTCATGTCCTGTCATAATCTTATTTTAAGATGCTCATTCATAATATCGCGTATTTATTACCGGTATTATCTCATCATTTTTCCAGTAAAAGGAAACCACCTTCAGAACTAAACTGAAGAAATGGAATGAATAATGAAACTGGATCCACCACCGCACCAAATAAATGGGAAAAAGATCAAAAGACTTTGTATAATAGAGAGAGAGAGAGGACAACGGCCACGGAGGAGGAACAAGTGAAACGGACAACCTTCTATCTTCCATCCTTTTCTTTCCTTCCTCAACAAAGAAATAAGAAAAAAAGTTCACTGGCCTTTCCTTTCTTTCTGCATTTCATTCCAGTTAGAAAAGCATCTTTCATGTTTCCTTTTTCCTTACTTGAACTCTTCATCATTATCATCTTTACAAAATGTTTTTGTTTTTGGAATAAACAGCAACGAACCAAAAATACTACAAACAAAGAAGATAAGAAAGAAAAGAAACGATCGATGACCGGAAATGAAACAAAACCAAAAAAAAAGAAGAAAAAAGCATTTCATAATTTCATCCATGCGTCTCCCACCTGTGCCTCCTACACAAAAACAAAAGCGAAGAGCACCGCAGCAGCATTCATCTCATCATTTCATCTTGTCAGTTGCAAAAGAAAAGATTAAAACTTTAATTTTTAGAAAAAATGGCACATGGCAAAAAGGATCGTTACAACCCCAAAAGGCTCTTCAAAATAAAAATTATTTTCAGGGAATTTTTAATTTAATAATTTTTTCCCTGAAGAAAAACAACAGAAAACTGGCGATGAAGGAAGTTGCGTTGCGAGTACTGCAATTTATAAAAATGATTATGGCCATGATAATGATGAGGATGATATTGAACTTGAAAAAAAATTAAAGTAAGTAAAGAAAGATAGGCCATAATAATTTACTATAACAGCTCATTATTGCTCATGCTCGTCATCTGTTATCTGTCCCTAGTTTTATTCTTTAAGTCCATTACTACGCATATTTTTATGTACCCTTTTCGCAGTTTTGGCTGTTACGAATTACGAAATGAAATGAAGAGGAAGGAGATATTGCGGAGGAGGCAAAGGAGGAAGGATAAGAAGAAAGGAGAAAGATAATTTACTTTTTTGCAGGGCAGGATCATCCATCCTAAAACCTACCAAACCAATCATTAAATCATCCTCCCCACAGCATCTAGAATAATTATGCTAATGATCATTCATGTGTGAATTAGCGGGTGAGCGTGTGTCTGTCTGTCTAATAGGTAAGCACATGGCTTCAAAAGAGAGAAAAAGCAGAAGGAAAAGAAATGCTTAAACCTAGCCCATTAAGCTAAACAGATACTTATACAAGTATTTCGCAATACAAAAAATGCTCGCTCATCATTGCATCGGTTTTGCTCTTGACGATGCTTCTTCTTCTCTTGCTCATCATGATCATGATGATGTTTGGCAATGATAATGAAACAAGTTGGATTAAATTTGACTTGTTGAAGAGCGAGAGAGCGAGAGAGAGGATCTTCCCTCGACTCAACCCAGCTCGCAGCAGTAACACAGAAAACTTCTCTGTTCGGTTGCCACTTTTCTGCCACCACCACCACCGTACCGCTCCTGAGCTTACCGATGATCATGATGATAAGCGAGTGAGTGAGTGAGTGAAGAAGAGAGGAAAAATTATTATTATAAAATATAAAAACTGGGCCAGAGTCGGACATTGACCTTCCTCCCTCCACCATACTACCACCACCACCACCATAATAACAGAATTATCATCATCACATAACAGGGGACACGACGTAACACAACATAACATAACGAACAGAAATTCTTCATAGCTGCATTGCATCATCAACATCATCAACATCATCATTAACAATAAAAAAATAACGCAACGAGAGAGTAACACAGTTTCACACAGGCATTTTCTTTCATTTCAGCTCATCTCATGCTTATCATCATCATCATCATCGTTTTACAGAACCGAGTGAGCAACAGCAACAACATCCCTTTCCCTGGCAAAGAACGAGCGAGTTAGTGAGTAACGCAAACGAGCAAGAGCAACAGTTTTACTTTACTTTACTACCACGAAAAAGAGTTGAAGTTTCAAAATGAGCTTTAAAGCTTCAGCAGAAGAGGAGCTCTATAGACAGACAATGGCATTTCATTACATAACGGGACCTACACACAGTTTCACACAGGCATTTTCTTTCATTTCAGCTCATCTCATGCTTATCATCATCATCGTTTTACAGAACCGAGTGAGCAACAGAAACAACATCCCTTTCCCTGGCAAAGAACGAGCGAGTTAGTAAGTAACGCAAACGAGCAAGAGCAACAGCTTTACTTTACTACCACGAAAAAGAGTTGAAGTTTCAAAATGAGCTTTAAAGCTTCAGCAGAAGAGGAGCTGTATAGACAGACAATGGCATTTCATTACATAACGGGACCTACCCTCGGGCTTATTCTCTCTCTCTTTCTCTCCCTACCTTTGCTTTGCTTTTGCTTCGACGAAGCTCTCGACTGTTCCTCTTTTTTTGTCCTAACTGTAAAAACACATTGCATTTTGTATTTGACTGAGTAAAATTTTTGTGAGTAGGCTTTAGCTTTTGCTTTATCATCTATAGCTCATTTCTGTGCATTTTTTTCTTTGCTGTAGAGCTTACTTGTCAAAATACAAAATGAAACAGGTAGAGCACACGGGATCGTTTGCTTTCGTACTTGCTCACTTACTCTTCATCTCTTCTTGTTCATCTTGTATAAATGAAAAAGCAATTCATCATCTCAAAAAATATTTTCGTTTTTAACTGAACTGCTGAAATGCATTCATTCGATTTTTTTGTTTCAGTTTTATTCATCTTGTATAAATGAAAAAGCAATTCATCATCTCAAAAAATATTTTCGTTTTTAACTGAACTGCTGAAATGCATTCATTCGATTTTTTTGTTTTAGTTTTAAATATGTAATAGTAATAACAAGTTTTAAATTTTCTCTTGTCCTTTCGAACACGTACGTACGTACGTACTATGCTTTGTATAACTTTCGTGAAGAGCAGAAGCAGACATAAGGTAACTGATTTTATGCTTAGGCTTTTTCCTAATTAATTTCACTCTCCGAAACAACAAATATTTCGTAACAATAAATAAGTGTAGTTTTTTAACTGTTCAAATAAAAGTAAATTTAATTTTCCTTATACGTATAAAAAATTCTTCCTCTCTTCTCTTCGACTGATTCAAATTACTATGTGGCTGCGCTGCGGCTGGTTTGACTTGGCCTACTTAAAGGACTTCGACCCTTTCTTTTGCTCTCCCTCTTAACTTAAGTCAACTCACTTCAGTTTTATTCCAGAGAAGAAGCAGCATAGCGGAAGGGAAGGAATAAGATTANGCTCTCCCTCTTAACTTAAGTCAACTCACTTCAGTTTTATTCCAGAGAAGAAGCAGCATAGCGGAAGGGAAGGAATAAGATTAAACCAAGATGGATCTTTCTTCTTCATCCCTTTGGATAAATCTCGAAAGGAATTCTTCTTTCTTCTTCTTCTGAAGCTGCTGCTTCTTCAGAAAAAGATTTTGAGTTAAGAGAGACAAAGAAAGAAAGGAAGGGTGAAGGAAAGAAAAGGGCAAGGACCAGGAGAAGAAGAAAACGAAACGGATTTTATTTTTATATTTATTATAACAAAACAGGATCCCTTTCTTCTTCTTCGTCTTCATCCTCGTTGAGCCTTAAGGGGTCCATCCTCAGATCAAAAGCATATGAAGAAGAGAAGACAAGAGTGGATGAACTCTGCTTCTTCTCTAAGAAAAATCCTTCTACCTATTCTAAATCTAAAATAAAATCTTTTCTTTTCTTATTATGTTAATGTTATGTAAATTTTTAAGTGTCCAGCCGGAGGGAGGGTGACAACCTTTCCCAATATAAGAATAATAATCAAATAGATGGAAGAAAAAATACGAGTTTAGAAAAAAAGAACAGTTATTTCTTCTTTTTATTATCTAATCCCTTCATCTTCCTCATCATTACCATAAAAAATAGAAAAAAATTCCTTTTTTGAGTTTTTTTCTTTATCCTCCAGCTCGGCTCGAAACAATTTAAACAGCTCCAACTCCAGAAAACCTTTTCCCTTTCTCAATTCAACTTATCCAACAACACTTTTTATTTCTTAAAAAATATTTCTCAATTCTCTCTCTCTCTCTCTCTCTCTCTCTCTACAGTTATTTCTTCTTTTTATTATCTAATCCCTTCATCTTCCTCATCATTACCATAAAAAATAGAAAAAAATTCCTTTTTAGAGTTTTTTTCTTATCCTCCAGCTCAGCTCGAAACAATTTAAACAGCTCCAACTCCAGAAAACCTTTTCCCTTTCTCAATTCAACTTATCCAACAACACTTCTTATTTCTTAAAAATATTTCTCAATTCTCTCTCTCTCTCTCTCTCTCTCTCTCTCTCTCTCTCTCTCTCAAGAAGATCCGAGCATCCCTTTTACTTCTACTAATCAAGAGCTAACGGCTCATATGCGTGCCTCACCTTCTTCTAAAAAAGGGAATCAAAAACTGGATTTCCCCTTCTCCTGGATAAAAAACTTAAACTTTGTTGCGTGAAAGAAAAAGAGAACTCCTGAGAGGAAAGAACCGAGCGTAGTAGTAAGAAATATTTTTTGTAGCCTCCGGCACGGCTGCACAAGAGTGAGCAATGGAGCACAGATACATTTTTTATCTTTAAAAAAAATTGAGAAATGTAACGGTACTTGCTCACAACTCACTCACTCACACTCTCTCACATGAGATGCTGCAAGATGAGTTCCCTTTTATTCCTAATAGGATACGATGCGATGATACGCACCGCACCGTTATATTTATACTCCTATTATTACACAATATTATTCCTTCAAACAAAAGAGGATATTTTTTAAGAAGGAGAAGAAGAAGATGAAACGGGACTATTTTTGGAAAAAAAGGGAAAAGTGATGATGAAGAGAAAGATGATGGGAAGAAGGAAGGGACGAATAATAATAAGAAACGCAACGATGCAGGTAGCTTTAGGAAGCAGCAGCGGCAGCTGCAGGGAACTGGACTAGGTCATGAAAACTAAAATTATTACAACAATGTTTTTTACTGTAAAAAATAAATTCGGATCTTAATATTTGTTGTGTTGTAAGTAATTTTGTTTTTTGATTGGGAAATGGGAAGAATAAAAAAGAAAATGAGAGCTTCTCTTCTCCTTCTCTCACCAGCTCAGGTGTGGAGAGGGGGATTCTCCTCACATCACAGGACTAGGTCATGTTATTATTTTTGAGTATTCTTGGAATAAAAAACGAAAAGAACGGTTCTATTTAATTGGTCTAGAAGGGAAGGGAATGGAGAGAAGATGAAAATAGAATGGATCATTGGATCTATTTTTGAAATAGATCTTGTTGCGGAGCAGAAAAAATGTAATGAAATGAAACGAAAGAAAAGGAAGAAGAAAGAGAGGAACAAAAAAGAAACGGGACTTTATAATAAAGAAGAGATATTTTTAAGAAAAAGAGAGCCGAATGCCGAATGGAAAAGATTAATTTTTTCTTAAACTACAAGATTTTATTTGTTAAGACATGGGACTTCATTAAGAAAAAAATCTTATTATTAGAAACATGAATGATCCCAAATTAAGAAAAAGAAATACTTCAGAAATTACGTAATCATTTTTGTCATGCGAAAGCAAAAAAAATGCTTCAGATTTTTGTGCAGGAAAAAGAAGAAAAGAAAGGACCGTGGGAACACAGCCGTTGTCGTTTTTTACTCTCTCAAAAAATAGTTCCAAAAATTCATTAGGATTGATAGCATGCGTTTTTAATTGTAAATACGACAAGGTTAACAAGAAAAAAATTATTAATGGAAGTCCTAGTCCTAACTATACCTTCAATTACGCACGTGGATAGTATTAACAAATTCTTATAAAAATAATTTAATTGCTCATTTAGCAAAAGATAAAATTGAATAACTTAATTAAGATTAGCTCTTGTAATTCTTTTGCAATGCAAATATTTCTTCTTCGCTGTAATACCTGTTTCGGGAATGATAAGACAAATTGACAAGGCTTTCATTTTCCAATTTTGTTTCATTTCATACATATGTACATACTCAAATATCAAATCAATTGAAGATAAATCCTTTCTCAAAGTTTATCAAATTTTGCCAAAAGGTCAAGGAAAGCTTCTTAGCTGACATAAACATAGACATAAAGCAAGAGCGAAGCAATATTTTCAATATTATCATAATTATAATTATTATGAATCAACTATCAAGCAATTCTTTAACATTTAATTAAGTGATTTTTGCATTTTGCATATCATCTTTAAACCTAAATAATTCTTTATCCTATCCGAAAAATCCTTTCATGCTCATCATCAATCACCCATCAATCATGTTCAATGTTCATTCAATGTCAAGCGAAAAACTGTTACAGCTACAATAAAAAAATTGCAAAAACTTACATTCCAAATTAATCCGATCCTATCCTTTTCCAAGAGTTTATCAAATTTTGCCAAAAGGTCAAGGAAAGCCTCTTAGCTGACATAAACATAGACATAAAGCAAGAGCGAAGCAATATTTTCAATATTATCATAATTATAATTAATATGAATCAACTATCAAGCAATTCTTTAACATTTAATTAAGTGATTTTTGCATTTTGCATAATTATTATCATTAAACCTTATTCTTTATCCTATCCGAAAGATCCTTTCATGCTCATCATCAATCACCCATCGATCATGTTCAATGTTCATTCAATGTCAAGCGAAAAACTGTTACAGCTACAATAAAAAAAATTGCAAAAACTTACATTCCAAATTAATCCGATCCTATCCTTTTCCAAGCAATTTCCAATTCCAAGCGAAATGCTACAGAATATTGTCAAATTCGCATACGAGTAATATAAATGTAGGAATAATGCCTAAAGGTTGTTTGTTTTGAAGAACGGAAAGCTTTTTTTGTCAGTCTCGCAAAAAATAGAAAGGAACCGTTACTTCTTTGACTACGCTTTTACGCTGTTGCTGATCCTGCGTCGCTGAACGTACGGAGGATGATGCAATGCAATGATGATATTATCGGTAAAGCTGCTCTTACTTCACACTCTAACGCAACGCAGCTTTTTTTTACAGCTCTGAAAAATACTTTCACAGCAACAGCAATAACAAAACACACATAAAAATCGCACTTTTTTAAGCTTATTTTTCTTCCGTTTTTTACTTAATTTATCACAGGGAATTTACGATTTAATGATTGTCATTAATTATTACGAAACTATCACAATTATTATTTCCACTTTCAATGATTGTCGTTTAATGATTGTCGACGATGAATTAAGGCGAAGAAGATGATAATCGTTTACATAAAAAGTATTTTAATTTTCTACGCTTCCTCAGCTTCCAAATTAACTGCATTATTACCAAATAATTTCACAAAACTTTCTTTTATTTAATCCATATTTCCATTATTTCCGGCAATATCACCTTTTATTTTTGATTGTTGGAACGTTTTGGAACAATTCCTTGGAATGTCATCATCGTTAATGGAAGGAGCTTTAGTAAATCAACGTCTTTTCTTTTTCGCTTCATCATTGCTTAAAAATGGAATCACTTTTCAATCCAAACTCAGCCCTTTTCATAGGACCTTCCCACTCACTCAAAACACTTTTATTCTTCACAAAAATCCCGTTATTAAATTGAAACAAAAAACTTTTGAGCTTTTCCGGAGAGTTATTTCCAGTGGTTGACAAGCGTCAGCTTGAAAGTAATTCTTGAGGGACAGCGACTGGAGAACAAAGTCCAGAAGAAGAGGAAAGTGATCTTGTTTGTGTCCAATATGAAAAATTATTCTTCCTATTATTTATTACTATTATGCAAAAGGAAAATGCAGAGGAGGAACGAACGTGAACGTGTGCGGCGTTTATTATTATTACCTCATGATGAACAAACAACAGGCTCAGCTCAACACGAGATGAGGAATGAAGAGAAACAGCTATAGCTGAATATCATGTTGAAGAACGAAAATGAGCATGCTGCTCTTGCTCTTTCATGAAAAACAGAGAGAGGATTCCTATACCGTTCCATCAGAGCTCATCAACATCCCTCATCATTCAAAACATTCAGATTCAGTAAAGCGACAGAGCATACTTTCCTTTTACCTTTTTCATATTGCAATAAAGCTCAAACAACAAAAACATCACGAGAGAGAGAGAGGAACAGTGAAAGAAGGGGAGAATGTTTGTAAAGGTAAAATAAAGGTAAAACGGCAACAATCAGCAGAAAAATAACATTATTCTCCCTTCTCAACAATTTTACCGTATGAAAACTGTCTACTCGCTGATGCTTTTCCTCTCGCTCATCAACATCCCTCACTGTATTGTTGTTTTTCTACATGCTCTTTTCTGTTAAATAAACGTTATATGTTTCAAAATCATAAACGTAACCTGTTGCATAAGCGAAGGAGTATGAAAGATTCTTTACTGTTTATGCGTAGGTTGTTTAGTAGAGGCTGCAGAGATTCAGTGATTGTGATTGTGTTGAAGAAATATGATGAGCCTGTATCTCTTTAACTCTTTAGCTTTGCTTTTTTAAGTTTACCAGTCAGTAATTTTCTCAATCCTTTCTTTCTTCCTTTTACGTAGTATTATGTACCATCATGAGCTTTACACCGCGCACCGCACCGGTATAATCATGATGGTGATCCTGGCTCTCGGTTGTGCTCGCAGCTTTTTTAATGAAAGTCCCGTTGCATCATTCAATCATCAACACAGCCATTTGCGTAGCTTTACGATTGGGTTGCATTCACAGCTTTTATTATGAGCTTTACAACAATACCCTTTTCACATTACACAGATATTAGACTTCTAAACTGTTTACATTTTCAATCCCAGTAACGTTTTTAAAACTTTACAACGTGAAAATGAATGAGCCTTTCTTTATTATTACCAAGCACATTTATTTTATATTCGCGAATTCTAATTCCCAACAACAGAGAAAGGAAAGGAAGGTTTCGCAGAATTAACAGAATGTGAAAGAGGAAAAGAGCGAGTGAACGGGTGAATAGTAAAAGTGCAGTTATGTCAGTATGCTTTTGCTGCTGCAGATCATCATCAACATCGCATCGCTTTTACCGTGATTTTAGCTTTTAGCATCATCATTATCATTACTCGTACTATCATTATATTACTTATCCTCGCCACAAGAGCATTATCATTATCATTTGTTGTAACATTATCTAAACGTTACTTAACCTAATATGTTTCGAATAATATTATTATTACAGAATTACTCCAATAACTGAAGAGGAGACAGCGAAAGAGAGAAAATGAAAAAGGAGAAAGGGATGACGATGCGCGATGCGATGGATGGTGTGGAGGAGGTGGATAGAGCGGAGAAGAGGAAAGTGTACGGTTTATTATTATTATGCAGGAGAAGCAAAAGCGCTAATAGCGCAGCGCACACATATGATTAAATGTATGATTCTGATTTTATTCTATAGTAATATGCAATGCACTGGGGGAAACAATAGAAAGAAAATTAATACGGGATGGGAAAGCTAAGGAGGAGAGAAGAAGAGTTTTAATCTTCTTCATTTCATTCATCCCTATTTTAATTTGTTAAAAAAGATAAAGTCAAAGCCAAGACGAAGGAAAATACGGTAAATAATATAACGCCATATAATAATCATATCATAATGCAGCGAGTCGAGTCGAGTAAGTGTGAAGCAAAGTGATGATGAGCTACGGTATA